>BHEV01063169.1:952-19205 GCA_004319985.1 Emydocephalus ijimae | reverse complement strand
TGGACTCACAACTCCCAGAATTCTCCAGCCAGCAGTCCACAAGTCTTAAAGTTGCCAAGGTTGGAGACCCCTATTTTAAGGGATATCTCAACATCTTATCCGCTCAGCATTTTTCTGTGAACATCCATGATTATGGCCCTTGTGACAATGCCCCTAATCACATCTTGGGTTGAAAGAAAATGGATTTTTCCGAAGAGGTGTTGGCTCCTTTTCAAAACATTTCAGTAAAAATAACTCATGGATTGTGTGTCCTCCTTAAATTATGGTTATTTTAGTTCAAATCCAGTGGAAACAACAGATCAGGAAAGACTCTTCAGAGGTGTAATAAGATACCTTCAAAGAAAGAAAAACTGGTATAAAACATATTGCCATCTTGGTCGAATTATTGCAATTCTGTATGTGAGCTTGAGCTATGGAGAAGAGGCTGCCCAATTTGGCAGCTGAAAGGAAGTACTGAAATAACCCAGCAATTATTTCATATAATGGAATAACTTTCCACCTCGGTTCCATTTAAACACGCAGTCAGTTTTAATTAGAAAGTCATACTTGTAAGCAGAATCGAAGAAAAGAAAACACACACACGCACGCAGCCTCGTCGTAATGGTTTCTGGACCGTGTCCTTGTAGTACATATTTTAGCCCAGGCTGTAGTTTTTTTTTCAGTTTAAATTAAAAGCATCGAAAGGTCTTTAATTATGGCGAGATGAAGAAAGCCTTGGTAATTTCACGCTAATTGTTCTCATAATGAGATTGTCCATGTCTTCAATATTTGTATTAGCTTCCTGTCATCTTTGGGGAGTTTGAAATGCAACTTCCATGCATTCTCTCTTTGTTTCCACTGATTTGGCAGCCTGGGAAGTTCTAGCGTAACAGCAATTTTTCAATTTATTTGGTTCAGAAGAGATTGTGGATACGCTGAATTTTATTTATTTTTTATTTATTTGGTTTGTCAGTTGCTTACAAGATACTAGATATAAGTAAAAATATAGTGATCAATAGATGGATACATATAAGAAAAATAAAAAATAAAAATAAAAGACACAATAGGACAGGGACGGTAGGCATGTTGGTGCGCTTATGCACACCCCCTACAGACCTCTAAGGAAAGGGGTGAGGTCAATAGTAGACAGTCTAAGGTTAAAGGTTTTGGGGAAGAAACCACAGAGTCAGGTAGAGGATTCCAGATATTGACCACTCTGTTGCTGAAGTCGTATTTCCTGCAATCAAGTTTGGTGCAATTAACCTTGACTTTGTATCTATTGTGTGCTCTTGTGTTATTGTGGTTGAAGCTGAAGGATTCATTGACAGGTAGGACATTGCAATGTATGATTTTACATACCATACTTAGATCAGACCGAAGATAGCATAATTCAAGCTTTTCTAGGTGTAGAATTTCAAGTCTGGTGGCATAAGGTATTCTATGAGTAGAGGAGTGGAGAACTCTTCTTGTGAAATATTTCTGGACTTTCTCAACTGTGTTAATATCAGATATGTAATGTGGGTTCCAGACTGATGAGCTGTATTCGAGTATTGGTCTAGCAAATGTTTTGGAAGCTTTACTTATTAGTGTAATATTACTAGAGAAAAAGCTACGTAAGATTAGATTAATAACTCTTAATGCCTTTTTGGCTATGTAGTTACAGTGGGCTCTAGCACTTAGATAATTAGAGATGAGTATTCCAAGGTCCTTGACATCATCAACAAGGTCTTGACGATTCAGCCTGTATTTTATTTTCTGATTTTTTTTTTGCCAACATGTTAGACAGAGCATTTATTTGTTGAGATTTGAAGTTGCCATTTGTTTGACCATTCTGATACATAGTCGAGGTCTTTTTGAAGGGTAGCAGTATTGTCTGTGGTGTTGAATTGCTTTACATCATCAGCGAAGAGAACATAGTTGCTCTTAATATGATCACAGAGGGCATTTATGTAGAGTATGAAAAGAGTTGGTCCTAGACCACTGCCTTGACACCACTATCGACAGATACAGAATTTGATAGGACACTCCCAATTTTGACCATTTGTTGTCTGTTTGACAGGAATGCTTCTATCCAGTTATGCAGATGTCCAAAGATACCTTAAGATATTAGTTTTAGGAGTAGTTTGTCGTGTACCACTGAATCAAAATCTATGTAGATTGCGTCTATTGCTTTGCCCTGATCGAGTTGTGTGGTCCATATATTTTTGCAGTGTAAGAGTTGCAGATTACAGGATAGTTTTTTCCTGAAACCAAATTTGTTTATTAGAGAGTAGGTTGTTTGTCTTTAAGTGGAGGATGATGGATTGGTTAATAATTGATTCGATGACTTTACAGGTGCCGCAGCATAAGAAGATTGGTCTGTAATTTTCAACAAGGCTGGGATCTCCCTTTTTGAAGATGGGGATGACCGTGGCTTGTGACCATAGTTTTGGCAAGGAGCTAGTCCTGAAAGATTTTTCAAAGATTATGCTTAGAGGTTTGGCTATGGCAGTGGGTAGCTTTTTTAAGAAGTAGGCACATATTATATCTGGTCCAATAGATAGAGATGGTTTTAGATTGCGTAGTGCTTTTTCAACATTGTCTACTGTAAAATCTTTATGTATTAGATCATTGTAGTTGTCTGTGGTTCAACTAGTAAATACTGGGCATGATCCATTGCTGTTTACAAATACTGAGCCAAAGAATGTGTTAAAGATGTTGGCTTTAATGGTGTCGTTGTTGCAGTCTTTACCATAAGGTCCTATCGGGGTGGGATGGACCTTGAGTCTTTTAGTTTGTTGTTTACAAAATTGTAGAAAGCACGGGTGGAATTGGTGTGTAGAAGGTTTTCCTCTTGTTTAATTGGTGCATTCAGTTTTTATCTGGCGGCATAAATTTTTGTATCAGCTGTTGAAGTTGGCAACGTGACCAAATTTGTTTTTCTCCCAAAGTGATCTCTTTTTGGATTGAAGCTTCTTTATTGTTATGGGTAATTGGTTTTTTCTGGTTTGGGGAGTTGTTAATTTTTATGTTCTGAGCATGGGCGCTAAGAATGGAGACGAGCCGGTGAAACGGTGAACTTCAAACTCTTTATTAACATCGTGCGACAGCTCACTCAATGGCTGAAACGGCCCCCTTTATATAGGCAAGCTCTTAAGTATTTAACCAATGAAAGCACAGGGAGCGCTAGCTCCGTTAACCAATAGGAGAGGCTCATTAATAGCCAATTAGATCCTCCTGAATGGACCAATCTGATGTCGCTATTATCGGCCAATCAGAAGTGCAGGGCCAGAACCCTGCACTTTACTTCAAGCTCTCAATAATCTTTATTAAACACATTTATTCATTCACAACATTAATGGTACATATAGTTTGATGACTCTTTTGACTTCAAGTAAAAATATGTTGTAATAGTCTTCAACAGTATTGCATCCAGAGAATAGAAATTGCCAATCAAGGGAGGAGAGATCGTTGTTTACAAGATCATAGTTGCCTTTTTTGAAGTTATAATTGGGGATTCCATCATTGTGATGATTTTTGTGTGGACATATGTTGAGACAAAAGTCAACCATGTTGTGGTCACTGTTGGAAAAGGATTCTTTAATTTGTATTCCATAAAATGAATTCAAACTATTGCAGAAGATGAGATTGAGGCAGCTGTTAAGTCTAGTATTGTTGGTTACTGGTTGTTCTAGTCCCAGATTTGTTACTGCATTGTAGAAGGTTGCATGTGTGGGTTCAGTTACATTCATTAAGGGTCCAGTCAATATGAGGTAGATTGAAGTCACCAAGAAAGGTAAAAGCATGTGGGTGGGATGCTGCCCATGTTAGTAGTGTATATATCTTGTTTGCATGTTCGATGTCATAATCAGGGGCTCTGTAACATAGTAAGAACCGAAATGTGATATTTAAGGGTAGTTCACAGGTGATGGTCTCAGGAAGAGCAAGCTCCTGGGTAACTTGGATGTTTTTTAGATGTAAGGACTTTTTATAGAAGATAGCAACACCACCTCCGCTACGGATTTCACGATCTGATCGGTAAACATGATAGTCTCTTACCATGGTAATGGAGCCAGGGAGAGATGCGTTGAGCCATGTTTCACAGACAAATATAATGTCGAATTTAGCCGTATTTAGTAAGAGGAGAAATTCAGGTATTTTATTTACAAGACTTCTTGCATTGAGTAACTTGCATTTAAGGCCAGTTGTGGTTGGAACAGAGGTAGTTAGGGGCCTGCATGCTTAGTTTTGAGTGATGTTGGATGGGATGGGTGGAATTGAGGGGGTGATGAAAAAAAAGGCTTGATTTTTTTTCCAGTGCATACTTTCTGATCATATGTTCACTTGTTATGAATACAATGGTCCTATAATATGAAGCAGATATAACTTAGTTCCTTGCCAGGCCATTATCATTCTACTATAGAAGAGAATATTTCTAGCTCAAGGTTGAACTCTGGGGGTTTGGGTGCTCTCTGAACTTAGTGATTTTCTTACAGACATTTCATGACCCAACTAGGTAACATTGTCAATGTTAGAAAGGAGTGGGATATATGCGAGGGGGAGTAGGACTGTGGGGTCCTTGGTGCTCTCTAAACTTAGTGGTTTTCTTGCACATATCTCAATTCCCAACTAGGTAACATCATCAGTCTGTTTCCCTCCCTCCCTTTCTCTATCTCTCTCTCTCTCTCTCTCTCTGTCTCTCTCTCTCTCACACACACACATCTATCTGTCTGTCCGTCTGTCCGTCCGTCCATCCATCTCTATATCTATCTACATTATATCTATCTGTGGCAGAGGTGGATATTCAGCCGGTTCTGACCAGTTATGGAGAACCAATAGCGGAAGTTTTGAGAAGTCCAAAGAACCGGCCAATCCCACCTCCGACTGTCCCCACCAAGCCCATCTCTTCTCTGCCTCCCATCGAGTCCCAGCTGACCGGCTGGGTCTTCTTGGGTTGCCCTGCCCAGGAGAAGGGAGCTAGAAAGCAGGTTAGTGGGGTGGGGAGAAAAGGGGGATTTTGCAGTCTATCCTTCCCCTGCCACGCCCATCATGCGACGGCCACAGAACTGGTAGTAAAAAAAATGAATCCATTCTGTGGGCTCCTTGGGGCTGTCTAAGCTCGGTTGTTTCCTTGCAGATGTTTCATGACCAAACTAGGTAACATCTTCAGTACTAAGAGGCAATGGAGTGGAGCACCTCTGGGACAACCATGACCTGAATGATTGAAAATCTCCATAGTCACTGAGTCAGAACCTAGACATCATGGAGGCCTACGAATGGGATGGTCCCTTCTATCGATAGGAACATCAGAAGAAACAGGAGAAATAGTCAAACAAAGACTATTCAAGTCAGCCACACACAGTCCCCCAAATGTCAGTTGAAATCTAGGCTCAACCATCAATATTTTGGAGTTCAAAAATACTCTTCAAGTCATACTTTTAACACAGAGGAAGTAGGCATTGAAAGCCTTAGTCAGGCCACAGCTAGCACACTGCATCCCATTTTGGTCACCACATTACAAAAAAGGATGTTGAGATTTTGGAAAAAGTGCAGGGAAGAGCAACTAGGATGATTAAAGGCCTAGAGACTAAAACATATGAAGAACCATTGCAGGCCAGTCTGGAGAAAAAAAGGACTTTTAGGGGAGACATGATATCAATATTCCAGTATTTGAGGGGCTGCCCCAAAGAAGAGGGGGTCAACTTATTCTCCAAAGCCCCTGAAGGCAGGACACGAAACAATGGATGGTAACTACTTAAGGAGAGAAGCAACCTGGAATTAAGGAGGAATTTCCTAACAGGGAGAACAATTAACCAGTGGAACAGCCTCCCACCAGAAGTTGTGGGTATTCTGTCACTGGAGGTTTTTAAGAAGATTCTAGACAGCCACCTGTCTGAAATGATATAGGAGCTCCTGCTTGAGTAGGGATTGGACTATAGGACCTCCAAGATCCCTTCCAGCTCTATTCTGACTGTTTGAACAGTACTATGCCAACTTTCATTCCCTTGTTGATCCAACACACACCAAGAAGATACAGGGCCAATTTATCGGAGGCCAGAAAGTTAACATTGGCAATAATATATTAGGAGGATAATGCAAAAAGTTGGCCTCTGTGTATGGAATGAAGCAGAAGCGAGATTAATGGAGGCCTGCCAAAAGAGGTTAAAGTTTATAGCAAATAGCTCCTTCCAGCAAAGAAAAAAATCTTTTATCTCCCCTAAAAGATAATTCTACACAAGAGCATCACAAGATGGACAGCAGCAGCAGTAGCAGAAGCACATTGGCCACACGGTTGGCCAGTAAAGGTGGACGCTAAATGAATAAATCAGTAAATGGGGAAGGTCTGCAGTAGTCCTTGACTTACACCCACAACTGAGCCCACAATTTCTGTTGCTAAGTGAAACCTCTGTTAAGTGAGCTTTGCCTCATTTTACCACCTTTCTTGCCCACCATTGTTAAGCGAGTCACTGCAGTTGTTAATTTAGTAACCCGGTTGTTAAGTGAATCTGGCTTCCTTATTGACTTTCAGAAGGTCGCAAAAGGGGATCATGTTACCCCAAGACACTGTGGCTGTCATAACTATGAGTCACTTGCCAAGCATCCAAACTTTGATCAGGTGACCATGGGGATGCTACAACAGTTGTAAATGTGAAAAACAGTCATAAATCCCCCTTTTTAATTGCTGTTTTAACTTCTAACATTAAACGAACGGCTGTATTCAGTTAAGAAAACAGGACTTTGTATTGACTATGGTTTGATCCCTGTTAAGTTCTGCGCATGGGCGCAAGGAGTGGAGACGAGGCAGTGAACAGTGAACTTCAACTCTTTATTAATCATGCTGAACAGAGCAATCACCTAAGGCAGCAGCAGCCCTTTTATAGGGTAGGCTGCTGTCCTGTTAGCCAATGAAAAACATGGAAGTGTTAAACCCTTGAACCAATGAGGGTTGGCCCGTTAACAGCCCATCAGATTTCCCAGAAAGGACCAATCCGATGTTGCTATTATCGGCCAATCAGAAGTGCAGGATTAGAACCCTGCTTTTTACTTAAGGTTGTTAAAACTTTATTAAGCACCTTTATTAGTTCATAACAATCCCAATCCCCTTTCTCAAAATAATAACTTAATTTAAAGAAAAAGAAATAAAAGAGTCAGACCCAACGGATAACTTTCTGTCAGCAAAATCCATATATTTATGCCATGATGTTAACAAGGAGCTGTCACAAATTTGATTGGATAAACAAGCAGCCTGAATTACTCTGGACTGAAATGTATGGCGTCATTTGAAAACCCCAGAATGCCAATAGCAAAAAGGTGAAAATGACTATTATCCTGAACACTGAAAAGCCCTGAGAACCAAATGCTTACAAAGAGCAAGGAAAATTGGCCAGACTAAATGTTGATTTGTGAGATCTGTAGTGCTCTCACAACTTAGCTGTTTTCTTCAGATATTAAATTACCCAAGTAGGTAACGTCATCAGTGCTAGAAGAGAATGGGGTTGGAGGAGGAGGAGGAGGAGGAGGAAGAAGACTATTGGATCCTTGGTTCTCTCTGAGTGTGCTTGTTTTCTTGCAGATGTTTAATTACCCAACTAGAGAAAATCGTCAGTGCTAGAAGGGAGTGAGGTTTGCTGAGGAGGAGGAGGAGGAAGAGGAGGAGGATGACGACAACGACGACAATGACAATGACTGTGGGGTCCTTGGTACTTTCTCAACTTGATTGTTTTCTTGCATTAATCAACTAGACAACATCCCCAGTGCTAGAAGGGAATAGAGTTTCCATGTATAACAGCAAACCTCACTTCCTTCTAGCACTGATAATGTTATCTAATTGGGTAATGAAATGTCTGCAAGAAAGCAACCAAGCTCAGAGAGCACCAAGGACCCCACAGGCCTCCTCCTCCTTCACTCTGCAAACCCCGCTCCCTTCTAGCACTGGTGATATCCCCCAGTTAGGTAATGAAACGTCTGCAAGAAAACAACTAAGTTCAGAGGTCACCAAGGAAAGAAGTGGTCTTCAGCCGGTTCTGACCAGTTCTGGAGAACCAGTAACGGGAATTTTGAGTGGTTTGGAGAACCGGCCAATCCCACCTCTGTCTGGAGATTTTACAGTATCCTTCCCCTGCCACGCCCTCCAAGCCACGCCCACAGAACCAGTAGTAAAAAAAAATTGAATCCCACCACTGACCAAGGACCCCACAGTTCTTCAACCTTCAGTTACAAATATTCTTGTCTATTGGTGAATATTGATTTTAGAGGACAATGTATTATTGTATATCTAAGCAAATGATGCAAAAACATTGAGGAAGACAACCAGATGGGAAGGAAGCAGAGAAAGAAAGTCACAGAAATAACGGGAATCTGTAATGAATAGCAGAAAAGACAAAAAAGGAAGATTATAATAGAATGGAATGGAATGGATGGAATGGAACGGAATGGAAGAGAATAGAATAGAATGGAATATTCTTTATTGTCCAAATGTGATTGAGCACACAAGCCATTTGTCTCCAGGGGTTAAGTTCTCAGTATTCACACAAGCAACAAAGTGATAAATCATAAATTATAAAATACAATCATAAATCTTAAGTGATAGACATAATTACGGATAGTCTTAAGAACCTGTCTGCTGTATCTAGTTACTTCGTCTGCTTGTTGAAGACGTGGTAGTTGCCAGGAAATAGCTGGAATGGAAAATGAGCAACTGAAGAAGTTTTCTGCCTTGCCAGATGGAAGACAAAACATAACAGTTGGAAAGTTATTGCCACCACAGTAAATCATTCAGGAAGGGAAAACAGACTGTTCATAGAAAAGGACTAATTACTAAAAGCTAAAGCTCAAATATTTTGGACACACACAAAGGCAATAATCCTTAGCAAACCAAAAAAAAAACAAAAACCAATGTTCGGACAAATTGCGGGTGAGATAACATGGCTATAAATGATCCCCAGGATGCAAGGATCAGCTTATCAGAATTTAGAGAAGAGAGATAATTCTACGGGAGTGATGACTGCCAATTCCCCAATGCCTCAGAAATAACTGAATGATGGAGCGACAACACAACAATCTTAAATCCTCAACTCCATAGGCTATTTGGGGGAGGATAAATGTGTTAAATCTGAATTTAATGAAGTTGCATCAAAAAGCAGTATAAGGATGCGAAGATCCATTCACATTCTTTGCGTAGTTGCATAGTTGACATAAACGGAGTGGTTTGCGGTAAACCTCATCTTAACAGTTAAAACCTTGATTTAACACACACACAAGTGTACAATCTGAAGGGAAAATAGATCGAACCAGACATGTCAAGGAAATGTTTGTCAAGGAGTATAGATGACTTGTGCAATTGAAGGCCCTTTGTTATTGTAAGAGGAAAACATGAATAAAATCCATTGTGTATTGTGTAGCTGTGACTCAAACTTCAAAACTGCGAGTTTGATACTTTTCTACTGCAAGAGGGAGAATTGCAACATTGAACAATCACACGTTGTGCTCTGGGAAAATCTGGGAATATGCGTATGTGTTAGAAAGCATCCAACTTCCTGATGTCCCATATTAGGTAATGAATTGTAAACTGTAATTCAATAGGTAGGTTGTAAATCAAGCCATTTGTATACTGGTGTGTGTGGGGGGGGGTAGTTTTGGGTATAAGATTAGAGCAGAAGCTTTGTCTTTCATTCTTCCCGGTTGCCAGAGGGAGGAACCCATCTGCAGATGTTAATAAAGCCTTTTTCCTTGGATCAACTTTGAATCCTGGTGGTTTTTCTTTAGCCACAATCTCACATTATATTACATCCAATGCTACTTAAAATGAAATTGATTTAACTAGGGGTTTTATCCTCCTTCTCTTCCTCCTCCTCTGCTTCCCCTTCCCTTCCTCCTCCTCCTCCTCTCCTTCTCTTATTCTTCCTCCTCTGCTTCTGCTTCTGCTTCTCCTCCTCCTCCTCTCCTCCTTGAAGATTTATGGACTTCAACTCCCAGAATTCCCCAGCCAGCTGAGTTTTGAATTCTGGGAGATGAAGTCCAGATTTCTTCATGTTGACAAAGTTGAGAAACGCTGACCTAAAGAACCTACTGCTACTTGCACCTTTGATGCGGGGGGGGGGGGAATTGTTTACATTCCACAACTCAGAGAAACCGCAGGATTTTCTTTGCTTGACAAAATAAAAAGGCCCTAATGATAGAAAGATGGCGTGGGAGGGAAGCAGTCAGCAAGAAAAACCCAAAGTGAGGGGTTAGCAAAAGGCATGGATGGAGGCATCTATGCATCTCACCTTTTGAGCTGTCAAACTCTTACTGCCTTTTAGCAAAGAAAAAACAACCCCCCCCCCGTGTGTTTTTGCCAAAAGAAATTGCATTCCTGTCACTCAGACCTGCGTGCACCGCTGTAATACAAATTTTTCACCATATATACTTATACATATACATACACACACACACACACACACACACATATATTCTTAAGTTTTCGCGGGAACTTGCATGTATGGCATTCAGCTTTGTTCGAGTATTTTCCCATGTCATTGTATTTGTTCTTTTAAAGTTGTAGCAACGTTTCAGCAGAATCTCATCTGCCATCATCTACATCATCTACATATATAGAAGCCTGATGATGGCAGATGAGATTCTGCCGAAACATTGCTACAACTTTAAAAGCACAATTATAATGACGTGGGAAAATACCCGAACAAAGCTGAATGCCATTCTGAGGTTCTCGTGGGTATTTGTATGTGGATCTTTGATTATTCGGGTTTTCTCCCGCATAAAATTGGAAGCATCTAGGTGACGTTTCCATGAAGTCTCATTCATCATCTTCAGGCTTGTATCTTCGGCTTTGTGCTTCTCGGGGTAATGTGAGCTTGCAGATGCTTCTTCCTTTTAATTTCTCTTCCCAACCAATCAGAACACAGCCAAAACCCCACCCAATCAAGTCACACCCCCACTAGCAGTTAAAAGGAAGAAGCAGCTGCAAGCTCACCTGTTTTGGGGGCCTCCTGCACCTCAGGGAAGCCTCCTAGGGGTTGTTTTTGCTCCCAGAAGGCTCCCCTGGGGCTCAGGGAAGCTTCCTGTGTGAAGCCGTAAGTAAGCAAGGGGAATCGCGGCACAGCTGATCATCAGAACAGCTGATCATCAGCAGTGGGGAAAGGAAATACTTTAAGGAGTGACTGGGCAGGGAAGAACGCAGTCAGCAATTCAGGCATGTACACAATGTTCCTTATGCACGAAAAGGACTGAGTCGGAGGGGTGAGGTGGGGAGAGAGAGGTGGGGCCAGCCAGGGGCATGATTTTCCTGTTCTCTGAACTGCACAGAATCATAACAATGGGTTCTATAGAACTGGTCCAAATGGTAGAATCCCACCCCTGGTTCTAATCCCACCTGAGCCACAAAAACCAATCAGCAAGAGACAGTGAGTTCTCGTCCCGCCTTTGGGCCAACTCTCAAGTGCTACTTCCGCTTCTGATTACTGTTGAAGAGCAGCCTTGTGACCAAGCCAAAGATGCACTAAGTCATCTTGATGAGGTTTGGACTTCTAGGGTGAACATGGATAATGCTAGGGAAAGTAAAAAGTACTGTCAGGTTATGGGCCCTTAAGAAAACATTGGCTACCTGGCACAACGTGCGTTGGTACAATTGTGGATTGAATTGTGGATTTCTAGCGCTCTCTGAGTTTAGTTGTTTTCCTGCCGATATTTCATTACCCAAAATAGATAACTTCATCCATTCTAGAAGGAAGGAGGAAGAGGAGGAAGAAGGACTGTGAGGTCCCTGGTGCTTTTTGAAGTTGGTTGTTTTCTTACAGACATTTCATTACCCAACTAGATAACATCATCCATTCTAGAAGAGAGGGAGGTTTGCTCTCTGTTTATATACATACAAAGCTCACTTCCTTCTCGCATGGATGATGTTCCCTAGTTGGATAATGAAACATCTTCAAGAAAAGCACCCAGCTCAGAGAGCGTCAGTGTCCCACAGAACTCATATTGTGATACATTACCAGTCTTTTCCTGAATTCGTTCAGGTTCCTGCAGTGCTTAAAGAAAAAAGAAAACTGCATTGCAATAATCAGGAATTACAGGGCTGTAACCACAAATCAAACCTGCTGGTTCACACTGAACGAAAGGATGGTAGACTAATTGTATTATCCCCAAACACAATAGACAAGACTTTTACGCTGGAGTTTTGGTCTGGGATATCAGCTGGTGAGAAAACAGCAATGGCTTGGATGAATTTCAGGACTAAAACAGCAGATAGAAAAGAGGGTTAGAGCTTTTAACTTCACCCCCAGGGAGGGAGACATGTGGTTTCACAATTTGATAAATGAATTAAATTAAATTTATAAAATATAGTTCCTCCGTGGCGATTTTGCAGCAATCTTCTGGCGGACGAATCTGGCTGCCTGGCACGCCCTTCTGCGGAGAGGCCAGAGTCAATACGCTTTGCATGTGTGACCATTCTAGACCAAGACTTAAGCGATTTCCTAGACATCAAGTATCCATAAAAGAAATCAATGTCCCTGAATGCTGCTAATAGCTGACTCTCAAATTTGGCCATTCCTTCAGCAGGACGGATGCTCAGTTTTCCAATGAAAAGCACCACGGGGATAATTTCATCAATATAAACTATTACTTCGCCCATCCCGTCTGCTTTGTGGGGTGCGTCATGGTAGGTTAAAGTTAAATGTTCTTTGGATTGAAGAATAGAATAGAATTTAAGAATAGAATAGAGTAGAGTTATGCACTCAAATATATTAGAATAGAGTAGAATAAAGTTAGAGTAGAAATATTACATTAGAGTTGAATAGAATAGAGTAGAATAGAATATTAGAATAGAGTAGAGTAGACTAGAATATAGAATATAACAGAACAGAACAGAAAAAAGAAAAGAAAAAATATGTACTGGACTGGATTAGACTAGAAAATAGAATAGAATAAGAATAAGAATAGAATAGAACAGAATAGAATTATTTATTAGCCTGGTGTGATCAGACACATACTGGCAAAGGCACTATGGGCCAGTCCTTCACTGTTTCCAGCGTGGGTCTGCAGGCCAGATCTAAGCACCCTGCAGGCCAGATGTGGCCCAGTGTTGTGGTTAGCCGGCAGCAGGTGCAGATGGCTGAGGAGAGCGAGGACTCAGATGAGGGGCCAGGACCATTAGGGAGTGCAGTGCTGCCTTCAGAGATTGTGGGGGCTGGCAGCAGCGATGAGGAGGTTCCTGAGGAGCCCGTGCTAACTGTGCGTAAGCACAGGATTGCTCGGAGGAAAGAGCAGCTGCAGAAGCACAGGCAACTCGGGAGTAAGGCTGCAAGGTAATGGCCCCTCCTCCAAGAAGATAAAAGCCAGCTGTGAACGAACATACTTTGCAGAAGGCAAAGATGTTTTGCAACTCCAGCCTCGTGGACATCCCAGTATCCTGAGTTTGTATTTGAAGATTCTTATTTTGCAAATTATTTCTTGTCTGTTATCTTTTGGCAAGTCTCACACAGTTTGGCAAGGCTTATGCTTATCACAGCTAATTATTTTGCAAAAGCATTACAAGGTTTCTGTTTCCTTTGGATTGTGTTTGATTTGTTGGAAAGGGGCGTGGGTCAGAACACCCACAGGCCTTGAGTTTGACACCCCTCGACTAAGGTGTCTTTGGCTAAATAGCAGCTCTGGGTGTCATATCAACAGACAAGCAAACTTGATATTCTAACAATTGTCTATTCTTGAGCCTATTATTATTATTATTATACACAAAAATGACAGTATACACAGCAAATGAGATAATCATGTTGGGTTTCGGAATACAAATCACGAGTCGAACACTTCCCAAGCATTTAACACTGTGTGGTGTATCGGTGGATTATGCGAGCAGATCCCAGTAAGGTGGCCTTTTGCAGCTGACCAAGGGTGATCTTGTCAGCACCAATTGTTTTCAAGTGCTTGCCTAGGTCTTTAGGCACAGCAGCACCCAGTGTGCCCAGTATCACTGGAACCACCTGCACCGGTTTGTGTCAGAGTCTCTGCAGTTTGATTCTCAAGTCCTGATATCTGGTGACTTTTCCAAGTTGTTTCTTATTGATTCTGCTGTCACCAGGTATGGCAATGTCGACGATCCATACTTTTTTCTTCTCCACAATCGTGATAGCCGTGGTATTGTGTTCCAAAACTTTGTCAGTCTGTATTCAGAAGTCCCACAGTAGTTTTGCATGCTCATTTTTGACCACTTTTTCAAGCTTATGATCCCACCAGTTCTTTGCTGGTAGTTGTGACACAAGTTCTAATGGACCATCTGAGCGACTGTGTTATGACATTGTTTGTAGTCAGTATGAGCAATTGTCTTGCAACAGCTCAATATGTGATGGTTGTTTCTTCTTCTTCTTCTTCTTCTTCTTCTTCTTCTTCTCCTCCTCCTCCTCCTCCTCCTCCTCCTCCTCCTCCTCCTCCTCCTCCTCCTCCTCCTCCTCCTCCTCCTTCCTCATTGCACAGTCAGCCAGATATTCAGACTGGGTTTGGCACTTTTGTCTACCTACCGAGTCCTTCCAAAGGACCTGGGATAGGCAAATCTGGGTGTTCGATGGTGTTACAGTTATCGCCGCAGGATGAAAGCTGTTCCAAGTCAAGCTGCCTTCTGCAATTGACGGATGGCAAATGTGTCAATGCCAATGATGGTGTTCAAGTGGTGCTCCAGTTGTTTTGGGACTGCACCCAAGGGGCCTATTACTGTTGGTACTACCCTTGCTTGCCTTTGCCATAGTTGTTCTATTTCTATTTGTAGGTCTTCGGATTATGTCATTTTCTCCCGTTCTTTCTCTTCTCTTCTGCTGTCTCCAGGCACTGCCACAGCCACTATCCACACTTTTTTGTCTTTCTTATCAACAACTTTTAAATCTGAGGTGTTATCTGGGCAGTTGCCTGTCAGTCTGGATTCTGAAGTCCCAGAGCTATTTAGCATCTTCATCTTCTATGACTTTTTCTATTTTGTAGTCCCACCAGTTCTTGCTTATAGACAAATGATATTTCTTGTAGATCCTCCAATGCATTATTATTATTATTATTATTATTATTATTATTATTATTATTATTATTACTATTATTATTATTATTATTATTAAAAAGTTTCTTTAGCTGTTTTCATTGTCTTTAAAATGCACATGGAGGAATTGTAAACAAGGCTTGATCAAACATCTTGTAACAAAAAATAGAATGTGGGAATAATAGTTTAAGAGATTTACATTTTATTGAAGAGCCAGGTTGGTTTTTCTCAAAAAACTAGGGTTTTTTTTTGTTTTTAAAACTGCCTGCATTTTTTAAAACAATAAAAAAATTAAAATGCAGTGATATGCTTGAACCAGCAGTGACCAAGAATTCAGGAGATACATTTGTCTTGGAATGAAATTAATTGGGATAAAAACAGCAGGTAGAAGCCTAGGGCTTATTATTTGCTGTCTTCTTCACCACTGAAAGCAACCACGCCTCCCCTTAACACATCGCAGCAACTCAGGGAGTACAGAGTAAGGAGCAGGGATTAGATCTGATGAAAAATTGTTCCACAAGGTGGTTAGATCACTGTGAAGTTAAAAAAAAAATCCTCATTTTTTTTCCAGAGAGGACTTGGATTGCCAAGTTTAACTGAGTTTCTTACCTCCCAGCCAGAGCCAAACAACTGGGATACAGGTAGTCCTTGAGTTACGACCACAATTGAGCCCAAAATTTGTATTTCCCAGTGAAAGATCTGTTCGGTGAGTTTTGCCCCATTTTACGACTTCCCTTGCCACAGTTGTTAAAGAATCATTGCATTTGTTCAGTTAATGACATGGTTGTTAAGTTAATCTGGGTTCCCCCCTGATTTTGCCTGTCAGAAGGTGTTCTGACCCAGGCTTCCTAAACCGTAATTAATGCATACACTTCTTTTAAAAACAAGACTCAGTTTATTGCAATGCTGGGAATTATTTTCATTCCCAGCCAGAATTAATCTCAAACAGTCCCCCAAGATAAGCACCTACCTTTCAGTTCTGTGAAGTGCTGCCAAAAACAGAAGTATCCAATTGATTATAAGGGAAACCAACTGCAGTACAAAAAAAACCCCAACCAAAGTACCCAGAGCTTCCAGAATGACTCTGAATGGATCGAACTACTTTGCTTCCTGCAAAGGTTTTGTCATCTTGGCCTGACCTTTATACCTTATGGGAGGGGCAATCACCTTCCAGTATTACTGCCGAGTCTCCCCTTTTGTTTCAGCTGTTTTCACCTTCTGGCAGCTCTGCACACACACTCGCACTGGGACCACCCTCCTTCTGTTCCTCTGCCTCGCCGCTGGCAGACTCCGAAGACTCCGGAGTCAGCACTCCACTCCCAGATGGTCCTGGCCCCAATCTCTGCGTTGGATTCAGGACTCTTGTCCGAGTCCTCCCCAGACTCCCGGACTGGTCCCCTTTCTTCCCCACTGTCCCTGCACAGGCTGCCAATGAACCACAACAGAAGGTTGCAAAAGGGGATCATGTGACCCCCGGACACCGCAAACATCATAAATATGAGTAAATTTGCCAAGCATCTGAATTTCAATCACATGACCACGGAGAGGCTGCCGTGGTCATAAGTGTGAACAATGGTCACCAGTTAATTTTTTTCAGCACCGTTGTAATTTTGAATGGTCACTTAATAAACTGTTGCAAGTCCAGGACCACCTGTACAGATAGTCCTCAACTTATGACCAGAGTCGATCACCGATCGGAAAGGAGAACTTTATAGCTCCACCAGGAGGAAAGAAAAATCACAAACTGCTGGGAACCACAAACTTTTGAACCCAACTTTTTAAAAAGAGGCCTCTGGAAATTCAAAGCAGGACCTTGTGAATTGCTTTATATGTGGGATGACCCAAAGGGGCGTGGCACAAAGGCAACACAGTAAGATAATCAGTAGGAGTCCCTTGGTTATCTCCAACTTTGTCCCCAATGTCCAGGTTACCTTCTGGCTGGAGAAAAACTCTCCCAGGAACAGCCTTTGGCTGCAGAGAATCAAGTCCAAAACATGGTCAACACAAACTGTAACTTAAAATCCAAACAAGCCAAACTGAAGTAATTAACTTGACAGGGCAGGAGAAGGAATTGCAGACTTGAAAGCACGGCAAAACTCACACAGCTGGGACGACACCAGGAACACAGATAAGTCTTGACGATACAAGATAAACTCATATTTGCTCCCAACAACTTTCTGCACACAGCTTGCCTTTTTTATACACTGTGTTCCCAGCTGCAGCTAATGAAGGGAATCAGGGCCCTTTCCTCCCCCGTAAGTCACACAACCCACCTTGCTCCCTTCTCTGTTCCTCTCTGCATGCCCTAGGATGAAGAGGGTGTGGGCCTGGGTCTTCCTCTGAATCCCCTCTCCCTTGTTCTCCCTCTTCCCTGCTCTGCCCAGCTATACTTTGCCCTTCCTCAGTTTCTTTCACAGCCAACAGAGCCTCACTCCCGCTCCCTGTAACAGCTGCTCGACTTCCTCCTCCGAGTCAGATTCCAACAGGGGCATGACAATATGTAACAGGTAATCCTTGACTTACAACCATCCACTTAGGGACTGTTTGGAGTTACAACAGCACTAAAAAAATGACCTAGGACCGGGAGAAGGCAGAGCTTCATTTTGGCGATACAGCTGCGATCTCGGGGCTCTGAGATCGCAGCCGATATTTTCGCCCCTGGTCGGTCCTAACGGACCTAAACCGTCCTGTAGAGACAGGGATTGTGAAGGGCACTGTCCCAGGATCCCAGAGATATCGCAAAATCTCTGGTTTGATCTGGGAGAAGCCCTTTTGCTGGCGGCGGAGAGGCAGCCTCCATAGCTGCTGAAGTCAGGACAGCTCCGGAAAGAAAGTGGCTGGAGTGAAAGTGTGTCGGCTGGGTGAGGAACTTCTTTTGTGTTGTAAATTCGCTGAGATTTGAAAGGGCACCTTGAATAGAGAAGAAACCTGTGAGATTTCTTTTTGACAAAAACTGTATGAGTGGCGTTTTTTAAAGTGATGTCAAATTAAGGCTTGGGTTTTTTTTTCTTTTTCTTATCTTTTTTGGGGGGGACTTTAGTGTGACTTTGTAGGTAACTGGATTGAATTTTCTCTTACATATATCTTTATGCTCCTTTTGATTTTTTAATTTTTTTAGGATAGAGGCTCCCTTTGTCTTTTTTTTTTTGCATAAATTATCCTTTTTTTCTGGCTGGGGGGGGCGAAGAGCATTCAGAAACTTTGTAACACTGCGAACTAGAGGCTTGAAAATATTTTATTTGAATTGGAGAGAACTGTAAGAAGACTCCTTCTCAAGGACAT
>BHEV01063168.1:0-33575 GCA_004319985.1 Emydocephalus ijimae | reverse complement strand
CAGAAATGACCAATCACGACTCACTATTCACGGGCCAATGAGAAGTGCAGGATTACGAGCCTGCTGCAAAGTAAAGCTATTGAGGGTTGTTTCTGATGTGTTGGCTTAGTCCATAACACCCCCCTAGGTTCCGTCTGAGGGGTGGGGTAATGTATTCTCGTAAATAGGCAGGTCGCTTCACCTGTCTGCTTGACCTGCACTGTTCCACCAGTTTCTGTCCTGGCTCTGGTTCCGGTGGGCTGCTAGCTGAGCTGGATGGCGAAAACGGTCCCGCTGTTCCGTCGAATGGCTCTGGGCTGTTCTCTCTGCTTCCGCCAGTGCTGTCTTCCGGGTTCCCTGGATCTGTTCCCATCGCGGTGCTGTCATGCGGCGAGGCCACTCCCTGGCTTGGTTCTCCTTCTGGCAGTGAGTATCCCCTGGTTGGTTGTGTAGACTGCTGGGTTTCAATTGTTAAGTCATCTGTTATTTCTTTTTCGGCCTCCTCGATGTTCCTTCCTCCCCAGTTAGAGATTCAGGGGCTGAGATAGGACTAGGTGCTAGTCTGGAACAGAGTTGGTCTATGTGGCGCTTCCACATTTTATGATCTGCAGTTTGTAGGCAATAGGATCGGGGTCCCGTAAGTTGTGTTATGGTAGCAGGGACCCACAATGGGTTGCCCGATAAGTTTTTCGCAAACACAGGATCACCTTCCTGGAATGCCCGACACTTGCTGCTGGATCCTGGGGGTTGTTCAGGTGTGTAATTAGGGTGGAGGCGATCGAGATGCAAGCGAAGTTTCCGGCCCATCAGGAGTTCAGCTGGGGTTCTGTTCGTGGTGCTGCTTGGGGTTATGTGTTGGAGAAGCATCTGGGTTATTTTGTCATCATTGTCGCCATGGTCCATTTTGTGTAAAGTCTTTTTTACAAATTGAACCATTCGCTCAGCCCTACCATTGGCCGCAGGGTGAACTGGTGATGTTAAGGCATGGCGTATGCCCCGGTCTGCCAGGTACTGTTCGAATGCCAGGGCACTGAATTGGGGGCCATTATCAGAGACCAGGACATCCGGCAATCCATGGGTAATGAATAGCTTATTCAGTTTTTTAGTGACCGCCTCTGTGGTGGTGCTTTTCATCTTGTGGACCTCGAGCCAGTTAGAATAGGCATCCACTGTTAGGAGGAAAATGTGTCCTCTTGTGGGTCCCGCAAAATTGATGTAGATATGGGACCAAGGACCTCGAGGCATTTCCCACTGAGTTGGGGGAGTTTTTGGAGGGGTAGAGCGAGTCTCCTGGCATTTGCTGCACTTTGCTACCCAAGTCTCTATCTGTTTGTCTAACCCAGGCCACCATGCATAACTCCTGGCCAATGCCTTCATCTGCATGATGCCTGGATGTCCATCATGTAACATTTTTAATACCCTATGTTGCAATTTCTCCGGGATTACAACTCTGTCTCCCCACAAGATGCAGCCCTTTTGGGAGAATAGTTCTGTCTGTCGATTTCTGAATGGCTTGAAAGTGTCATTGGGTGCGCTGATCGGCCAACCCCGTTCCACCCAGCTGAGGACTCGTGCCAAAACAGGGTCCTTTTTTGTTTCTGAGGCGATGTCTCGAGCGGTCAGTGGTGGCGATTTAAGGGTTTCGATTTGCAATACGGCTAAGGTTGGAGCTGGGTCCTCTCTGACGTCTGGTAGTGGAGAGTGGCTGAAAGCGTCAGCGTGGGGAATGGCTTTCCCCGGGCGGTGTTGCAACCGGTAATCGTATGCGGCTAAAAATTCTGACCAACGTGTCATTCTTGGTGATAAGATATGGGGAGTAGGTTTGTTTCCCGCCAAAATACCAAGTAGCAGCTTGTGGTCTGTAATTATGGCAAAGGGTCTCCCATACACATATTCATGGAAACGTTTAATTGTGGATACAATAGTGAGAGCCTCTTTATCAAGTTGACTATGTGGCCTCTTTTCCCGCAGGAACGGCAGAGTGCATCGAGGAATTTGCAGTCCGATTGTGGGTGGTTTGCCCTGCAACCAGCACATTGGCGCAGGAGTCTCTGGTTCCTTTGCTCTCGTTCCGAGTGGAGCCAGTTGACCTCCTCTTCCTCACTGTCTGAGGATGACTCGAGGTCTTCGTGGTGGGCAGTAATAGCGTGCTTCTCAGTGGCGAGCAGGCTATCGTGAGCGAGTTGGCGATGCGGTGCATTCGCTCGGCGCATTCAAGCGGCTGACTTCCTGGTTGCTTCTGCGGCAGTAGCGTCAGCGATGACATCTGCAAGGCTGATGTCTCCTTTCACCATGAGTTTACTCTGTACCGTGGGGTCATCCAATCCCAGAACTATGCAGTCTCTCAGGGCTTCCTCGAGGTTTGCAAAACCACAAAGGCCTCCTAGGTTCCGGAGGTCAGCTATGAAGTCCCCAACGCTCTCGTTCTTCCGTTGGTCCCTCTGGTAAAACTCGTGTCTTCGTATTAGTGTAGGTACTGCAGGTGCATAATGGGCCCAGAGGATCGTCGCGAGGTTATTCCAATCCATGGTCTTCACTTCTGCCGGTTTGGCAAGTGCTTTAGCCATTTTGAAAACGGCAAGGCCACAGTGAGTCAGGAACACGCTCGTTTCTTGCCAGGTGTAGTATCTTTTAAACTGTTGGTCTCTAGGAACATTTGGAAACAATCGATATACGAGTCCCAGTGTTCGTTTGCTGGGTCAAATGGAACGGGTGGTATGGCGCCGCTGGTCATTTTGCCATTTGTTGCGTGCGCTCTTCAGCCATGTGCTCTGTCTTGTTTGATGAGTACTTAGTCAGCTCTATCGTCTCTGCATTCCACCTTCGTCGTCAATGTTAAGTCCTGAGCATGGGCGCAAGGAACGGAGACGAGACATCGAACGGTGACTTCAACTCTTTATTGTGAAATAAAACCAGAGCAAATACTTGGGCGGCAGCAGCTCTTTTATATTGGTTGACTTCCTGATAGACAGAGAGGGAAAGTACTGTGAGCCCAGCCTATGCTTCTTTATCTCTCCTGGTTATATTTCTGAGATATTGCAGAAGAGCAAGTTTATGTTCTGAGAAGAGAAGTGATTAAATGTTAACAGTGATGAGACGAAAGGAAATTAGGAGTACATGAAATAATAATGATCCTGGTGTGGTTCTTTGAAGCTGACAGAGAAGAAATTAAATTATCTTTAAAAGAGATCATATAAAGAGTTTTAAGAACGATGTGTTACCTCAGACAGTAGCAAGGTACCAATTAATAAAATTGTTCCAAATGCAGTGCTTTCACAAATAAAGAGATATATGAATGGGAAATAGAATCTCTATACATAAGGCAAGCTGTCAGCCATTTGTGCAAATTAAAGATAATAGAATAATTTGACTAATATGTCAGATGAAATTAATTGTAACAAACCCCTTCCTCTCTTAACTTCAACTGATAAAAGAACAAAAAAGATATTCTTTTTAGTTGGTTAAACTGAAACATAAAATCAGAAGTGGCTAAGTGTTGGTGATACCCAATTGAACATATATGCTTCCTTTAAACTATATTGGTTATACAAACTGAGCTTGCTTTGATTTTGATTTTGATTTTGGACTAACCCAGATTTCATGTCTACATTTGTCTTTTGAGAGTTAAGATAAATTTTCTTTATACAATATTCTTGATTTTTCATGTGCAGTTAAAAATCCTTCAAGAGTTGAATGATAACTGTGGTCCTTTTACATCTACTTTTTGGGAGGACATAATGTCACATGTTTTGATCTGGAGTTTGATCTGGACCTCAAGATTCAGAAAGCAACCAGCTTCATTTCTCTATTAAAGCTGAAGCAAAATTCAGATTCCTGAAATTACATGAGTCATATACTTGGAATTCAGTGAATGATTATATATTTTCAAAATAAAGAGGTAAAAATACTCATATGCATAACAAATGCCTTGGATGAAAATTAATAGTTTCATTTTAATTTGTGCAAGGACCAATTTGATGCTTTTAAAAAAAAACTCTTTAAATTACCATAATTTCTGGTGGGAAATAGATAATTTTAATAATAAATTTCCCTAAAAAGGTACAGACTATGATAATGCAGACTTTTCTGCTAGGCAACTAGTCTTGAAGAAGAAATGAAACTGAAAGGCTGAGTTATTACATTCCCATTTTGTTATTGTATGGCAATGGAAAAATTGTATTATACAAGTCCCAATTAGTCAGAGGATTTGAATGGATGTAGGAATGGAGTATGATCACTAAACAATTTCAAAGCAATCACTGCAGCCCTACTGATGTTCTCGCAACCTGTTCCTACACAGTGGGGAGTGAGTCACTTTAAAGTAAGGCTGTTGGGAAACTATTTACAGATGTAATAAAGGCAGAAAAATGTTGCTCGTTTGCTGCCCTTATTGCCAAAAGGTAATTTTTACATGGGGTCTTTCTCATATTTGGCTAGGCTGCCTTTTGGTCTTTCTACAACAGTATTGCAGGCAGTGGTGGACTTCAAAATTTTTAGCAAAGGGTTATCTGCCTGATTGCTTGGTGGGCGTGGCCATGGTGGTTGTGGCCTAGTTGGCCTCCTGCACCATGGCAGGGGGGATTTGCCTTCCCTGAGCTCCAGAGGCTTTCCTTAAACCTCTGAGAGGGCAAAAATGGCCTCTCCAGGCTCTGGAGGCTCTCTGGAAACTGGAAGCAGGCCCATTTCCAGCCTTCCCGAACTTCCGGGAGGCCCGTTTTTTGCCCTCCCCAAGCCTCCGTGCATGCTCTGTACTTACCTGCATCCAAAACGGACCACATGGGGACTCCTGGGAGGGCAGGGTGGGGTGGGTGGGGCCAGAAAGAAGTGGGATTTGGGTGTTCTACGAACTGCATAGAATCTTAGCTAGGGGCTCTCTCAAACTCCTGTGAACCCCCAGCAGCCAATTCCTGATTGCACACATCCCTTCTTGTGTTTCAACTTCCAGAGCTTCTCAATAAACCATGATCTGAAAATGTACCGAATCAGACTTGTTATGTTCTGCTCATGGGTGCAAGGAACGGAGATGAGGCAGTGAACAGTGAACTTCAACTCTTTATTAATCATTCTGAACAGAGCAAAAACCCTAGGGCAGCAGCAGCCCTTTTATAGGGTGATGTCCCCTTTGGCCATGATCTTGCTCTGCATTGTGTGGTCTTCTAATCCCAGAATTATTCGGTCTCTCAGAGCTTCTTCGAGGTCTGTAAACCCACAGAGGCCTCCCAGGTTCCAGAGATGAAATCTGCAATGCTCTCTCCTTTCCGCTGATCCCTCTGGTAAAATTCATGTCTTCGGACAAGCGTTGGTACGGCGGGTGCATAGTGGGCCCGTAGAAGGGGCGCGAGGACGTCCCAGTCCATGGTTTTCACCTCAGCTGGTTTCGCTAGTGCCTTGGCCATCTTAAAGATGGCAGGCCCGCAATGGGTCAGGAAGACTGCTCGCTTTTTCCCCGTAGTGGCATCCTTCAAGTTGTTGGTCTCCAGAAACATCTGCAACTGGTCTATGTACGAGTCCCAGTCTTCTTGTGCCGGGTCAAATGGAGCGGGTGGTATGACGCCGCCGGACATGGTTTCCGTTGTCGATGTGCCTTCAGCCACATGCTCTGTTTAGTGCTCTGTAGTATTCAGTCAGTTCTGATGTCTCCGTATCCCATCCTCGTCGCCAGTGTTATGTTCTTCACATGGGTGCAAGGAACGGAGACAAGGCAGTGAACAGTGAACTTCAACTCTTTATTAATCATTCTGAACAGAGCAAAACCCTAGGGCAGCAGCAGCCCTTTTATAGGGTAGGCTGCTGACCTATTAGCCAATGAGAAACATGGAAGTGTTAAACCCTTGAACCAATGAGAGTGGCTTATTAACAGCCAATCAGATTCCCCAGAATGGACCAATCCGATATCGCTATTATCGGCCAATCAGAAATGCAGGATTAGAACCCTGCTTTTTCTTAAGGTTTGTTAAAACTTTATTTAAGTGCCTTTATTTGTTCATAACACCATCAATGTTTGTGAAAAAAGAAAATACAGATTTTTTTTTAGTGTATGGAATGGAAGCAGAGCAGCAGTTACAAATGTGCACATCTATTCAGTTTTCAGGCCCTTGATTTCTCCCTCTCAGTTTTATGACCTAGACCACAGTGTATATGACCTGATGGCCACATTTTTTCTCATGGATGTATGCAGAGATACACACAAACATTACTACTGATGGAAGGTTTATAAAAATAATTTGGAAGCCATCTGCTGGGATCATTATCTGAACTGTTGTGGCAATGAAACTCCCTTAACTAGACTCCTGAACATGAAAATCTCAGACAGTTCATGTAGGTGAATATGCATTATTATTTCATCATAATAAAGCCAAAGAAAAAACCCTCAGTTTGGGATGTATGATTTCCTGAGGAGCTCTGGAAGTGCTATTTTACCTAATCAGATCTCAAAAATACCTTTCTTAATGAAAGTGTTTGTTTCAATATTCAGTGCTTTCAATGCAGAAAATGGTTGGTTTTTCTCAGAACACTCAATTAGATTTCATAGTAAATTAGATCACAGTCTTTACAAATATTTGATTAATGATTTTATCAATTATCCTAAATGTAAATATATTCATTGATATATATCTTGCTGTGTATTCAGTTTTGGCATTTGTTAAATATTTGGCACTGTATGGAATAGCCTACTAATTTAAGAAGCACACAATTCATAACTTAGAGAAGTATCCTTTGTATATTGAAGTGATTCTAGCTACAATTTTTTGAGAATAGGAATTCTCAAAATTCCTGTTGGAATGAGCAAGTTCTATTGCATTCTATTAGGCTTCTGAGTAATCATATATCAAATTTCATTGTGGGTGTTTTGTGCAAGCTGATTTACTTTTTAAGAGATTCTTTGCATCATGTTCAACTTAAATTGTTTGAAGAACTATAGATATATATCTTAAAATGTGACTGATGTTATTTTACCTTCAGCTACCCTATGTTTCTGATTTTTTTTTACCTGGAAAAGAATAATTAGTGTACCAAACTGCGACACTATGCAGGATTGTAGTTTTAAAAAAAGATGTTGCAGAAATATGGGGTTCATTTAACAAAATCTTTGTTCCAATATAATTTTTCTTTATGTTTATATATTTGTGAGAATCTATTTATCAAACTGTATATGAGATATATGTGCCAAAAAATGGAAAATTAAAATAACATTCAGAATGAATTAGAATCAAGAATATTTTTTGCTAAATTTCTATTTTTGGAAAAATATATATGTATCATTATTTTTATCTTGGTGCTCTTGTGGATACTTATCTCCCAGCTATGCTTGTTCAACAAACTGTAATTTAAAATGCTTAGATTTACGTGTCCACCTGTATTAAATATTCCTAATTTCTCTTTTTCTGTTGTTATCTTCATTAAGGTTATCACATGGTACACGGTTATGTTCTCTCTTTTATATAGCCCTGGGAGAGCAGTTTGGTTAAAAGAAAATATACATAGCACTTATTAAAAGCTAGATAGGTGAAAAGGAACCATCAACCTGTTCCTTTTTTTAAGGTTACCTATGCACCTTCTTATTCCTCATTATTAATGAAATTAAATGTAAAAATATGTTCCATAACAGCCTGCAGTATTGGGAAGATAATATACGTACCAAGACAGCATACTTGCCAACTCTACCGCTTTGGGCGGTAGACTACCGCTTTTTAGAGGTTTTGAAAGGCTACCGATTTTCTCTTCTGATCTACCGATTTTGTAACAAACCTACCATAAAATGAAATGGAAGTCATATTTTCCCTTCATTGTGCGTTGATTCCCTAAAATAAGCTAGTAATTAGAATACTAAATGATAATTTCAAGGAACTCGTTCCTCAAAAACGCCGTATTCCGTCTTCACCCCCCTCCCACACCCTCCCCCCCTCGCGCGCAAGCGCGCTCGGGCTTGGTCGCTTCGCTCCCTCGCAAAATCTACCTCTTCAGGATTCCAAAATGTTGGCAAGTATGAGACATGACCATCTTTTTAGGTCTATAAAATATCAAGCTTTTCATGGCTACTTACTGTTCTTATCATAATAGTTTGGAAAGCGTCTTGAGAATTTGCTCACTTCAGTATTAATATGAACCATCAAGATGAACAGTAGAATATTTCGGAGGCTTATAAAAGAAAGAGGGTTTAAACAGAAGACATTTGTCTATGTTACTGGTTTGAGTTCTGTTAGGCGTAAGTTCTTTGTAGGGCCATCATTGAATTTGTCAAATTAGAAGTCTGTTGTACTAGAGTTGGAAATATTCTGTTTCTTTAGGAAGCCTAATTGTAATACAATCTGAACAAATGCATAAGCTGTTGCATCAAGAAAATCAACTAGAGACTTTTACATATGCTGCCTGGAGACTTCTATTAAAGAAAGCATTAAGGAATAATTTCTTTTTTGTAATAATTTTATTCAAAGTTGATTAGAATAATAAAATTTAATACAGGCTAAAAAACAAAGAAAAAAGTACAAAAAAGACACAACAAAAATTAGAAAAGGTCTATATTCAAGCAACTGCCCTTCTTCTTCACAAGTATAAATAATTAAAAGGAAGTGAAATAGTTAAATTAACACATATAAACTCTTAATCCTACAGTTCAACTCTTAACTATAGGCAAATCCAGTCAATAATGTCTTCTTCAATCCAGGTATCAGCAAAAAGTCCAGAATTCTAATTTAATAGCATCAATTAACATATATAAAACTGAACATTCTATACATTACACATCTTTAAAGGCATAAAGTCATCTCAATAACCTAATGTGATCAAAAGACTAATAATTTAACATTACAGTAAGGGAGAGAAAACTGTTTAAACCCTGGTCATATATAGAAAACCAATATTCTATGTGTTCTTTTTTTACATAACACAATTTTGTTCCTTAATCCATTCAGATGATTGTTGATCCTTGTTTCAAATTTCATGAAAACTTTAAATAGGCTCGTTTGTAAGGCAAGCAAAAAGAAATTATTCCAATTCTTTCCTGGGATTGTCATTTTTATTTATTTCTTTTTATATTTCAGGCCTCATCCATGCAATCTACTTTTTTGGTACTGATGACAAATTCTTATTCAAACTCTTATTTCAGGTTGTTCTCTGATATAGTTTACATCATATCTTCTATAAATATTCTGGGAATAGACTGTTTCCAAGAAGGCGCAACATATAGTAACTGACCTTATTGATTCAAAATCCTAATGTAATACCTCAAAAATATATCTGAATGGCATTACAAGTTGCTTATATCTCCAAAATGAAGACACAATTTGTCTTTCCTACAAATTGTATTTAGTCTTTAAAAGTAATGACAAAGGCTTAATATTCAAAATCCAATATTCCAATCTTTAGAAAACATTCAAGAGCCACAATCAAGCCTGGCTTTTTGCTGTTTGTTTTAAATTCTTAAGAATTATAAAAATATATCTTCATTTTCTTATATTAATGATTGAAAACACTCACCTGGTGTATTTCCAGTCCTGTCATTTTGAAGATATCTAACTTCTTTAGAGGAGTAAATTGGCAATTTACAAAAGTAGTTAGAAAGAAAAATGTGACCTTAGCATCTTCTGAAAAGGCTCTATTTACAACTGGAGCAAGGATGGTAAATTCACTTGGTTCCTGATTCTTCCATCCTATCTAGACTGTTACTTTGCAGTATACTTGTGAGAAGGAATTGCATGGAGCACATCTTGGGCAATCTCACTTCATCTCTTTATTCAGAAAGGAAAAGAGCCAATCTTGTTAGCTCCCTGTCTTTTGCCCCTGAAAGTCTCAGAAAATAGTAAGAACTAATTTCAACTACTGTGAAACCAAGATAAGAAAATATGTCTTTATTTAATTTATATACTGCATGTATGAAAAGATACTGTGTATGAAAGAAACATTGTTTTTTATGTTGATTATTGTTCTTACTTTAGGTAAAGATTTATTTATGCCAGTTTTGCTTTGAAGTTTTCTGAAAGGTGTTCCAATAGTGAGTTATCCCATTCTTATTTTTTCTATTCAAGTATTGTTAAGATTCTCTTGTTGTCAAAAGAAGCTTGAGTTCCCTTATTGAAATGCCTGTCTAATCAAACTTTTTCTCAGAGGCTAAAGAACTATTACAGAAGCTTGATTTTATGATTAAGAAATAGGTTAAATTGGCACTGATTGAAGGTGGGAAACAAATAACTAGATTATATATAGAGAAATGTGTTCAATAGTCATTTTAAATTTAATTGCTATTTTATTATATTACATTGATTTTCTACCCGAGATCAGCAATCTTTTCCAAGTGTAGTCTGGTTCAGGATATCACTCAATGGCTATAGAGATTCTTGACTCTTCCCCAAAATTGTATTCCTATTGTAAGCTGATACTAAAAAAATATACTCAATATCATAGTGCACAGAAATTTTCTTTAAGTGTGGTATCGGAACTGAACTACAAAAACCAAGCAACCTCTAAATGTCTACAAAGAGAAATTTCTACAAATCCTTGTTGCTCTAAAATCATTCTGCAAATTTTTGTAGCCTGGATTTGAAAAACCTTGCTCTTTGGAGTTATCCACTTATTCACCTATATTTTTACCTTAGACAAATTAGAATGTCATGAACAGTGGAAAATACTTATCAATTTCTTGTTTAGAACAGGATTGAGTATGATTTACAGAAATTCACCAGGCAACTCCACAGAGAGCATGTGCCTAAAAAATCAACTAGAGATTAGCTTTATTGAAAAGAATATGCCAGTGACAGGGGTGGGATTCAAATTTCTTAACAACCAATTCTGTGGGTGTGGCCTAATTTGTGGGTGTGGCTTGGTGGTTATGTGACTGGCTGGGTGTGGCTTGTATGTAAATATTATAAATATTTATATAAATATTGATTTTTTGATAAAAAAGAGCAACTTCCAAAATCAAAAGCAGGCAAAGCAGGCAGGCAGATTGAGTTGCTCACAGAATCACAAATTCATTCAGAGATCTATCTTTCTGCAATCGGCTACCTGAGTCTGTCACATTAAATTTGCTTGCAAGCAAACTCACAAAATTAACTCACAACACACCATGTATGTACATATTGATTTTTTTATTAAAAAGAGCAACTTTTACAAAATCAGGCAAAGCAGGCAGACAGATTGAGTTGCTCACAGAATCACAGATTCACTTAGAGATCTACCTATCTGCAATTGGCTACCTGAGTCTACACTGAAAAATTGAAGCTTCAGTCCTAAGGAAAATTCAGCTCTGCTTTTAGATTAGCTAGAGAGCAAGAAATTAAGTGATTTCCTGCTTTCTAGCAAATCTGAATCTCCTGGCACAACAGAACAGCTGATGGTTGGGAAAAAAAAGAAAAATAGCAACTTAGCAGGCAAGTCTGATGGCACGCATGCCAGGTAAGGAGTGAGTGGATGGGGCAGGGCGGGCTAGCCAGTGCCACAATTTTCTGGTTCTCTGGCAGTTAGAGTGCCTTTTGCGTGTGGGTGTAGACCATTTCCAAAAAACCCTCAGCTGTGCCACCTGGACAGCTAATAAGCGCTGCGCACAGGTACGCAGCATTTCAAACTTTTCTTCTTTCCTGCTTGTTCAACCTCAGCTGTGCCACGCAAAGCAGCTGAGGTTGAAAAAGCAGGAAATAAAAGGCAGCCAAGAGCCTGGGGGCAGGCTGCTGGGCCAAACAGAGCAGCAGACACCGAACCAGTTCGGTGTCTGCTAGTCTTCAGAGCTACTGCTTCTATAGAATCAGGTCAAACCAGTAGCATCCCACCCCTGGCCCATGAAGTACAAACATCTTTACAAAGTGTTCTTTTGTGGTGATATTTTTGTGCTATTTTTGTTTTTGAAAGGTTATATATCATTAAGAGCACCCCTTACTGCATACATAATCATTAATGGCTCTGTCAATTAAATATATTACTTCATTAATTTAGGCTACATATCATTTATTATGGTATATACATATGAAATCATTCTTGGTAAGTCATCAGTACCCATATTTTTGCCCATCATATGAGAAGTAGTCAGTTTAGGGTATATTAGAATCTCTTCAGTTTTTCCTTGTGGTAAATTCAATTGTAGAGCTAGATTGTTTATCCCATAAAATCATTAATTATTAATTCTTCTACTGCTTCTGGTAATTTACACAAACAACCAAATGACAAGAGAGCTATGTAGGTGTTAATTAATCCTACCATCATTCAAAACATGAGGGTATTGATTGCATTTCTATATTACCTACAAGGTTGTCTACATTAGCTGTGGTAAGATAACAGATATTTTCAATGGCAGGCATTTATTAGGTTTCAGGATGAAACCTGCATACGCTGCCCAGGTGGCTCTGGTGGACTGTAATTTGCATTTAATTTACATATTATTATATATCATCGAAAGCATTTTGCTGAGAATTTCCAGAAAATTATACCCCATAGGTATTCTCTAGGTAAATCTCATTTAAAAACTGCTGGAGATGTTAATAAAAATAGGAAACTGTTGTAGCCTATCAAGCATGCTATAAGCCATGATCTGGAGTTTGATAGGTTTCGCTTTTGCTGCCTGCCTGCTTCTTTGAAAAGCTATGCCATTGCAGAATCATATTTCAGTTTTATCTAAATAATAGTTTAGATGCATATTTCTTTAACTTGCACAAAAAGAGAGGGATATATTGATAAGGTAAGTAGAATGCATTTATATTTCACATAATAATTTACATGTTGGTGAACTGTTGAAAGTTTATCAAAACAGTATATGAAATTTCAACTGGGCACATGCAACATTTATTTATTTATTTATTTATTGAATTTATATTTCTGCCCATTCACCCATGGCAACTCGAGGCGGCTTACAGAATGTAAAACCATATTTAAAATTAAAAAACAATAAAAACTGACAAAAAGAATCAAATAAATTAATAAAAACAAAAACACTGGAAAAATAAATTTAAAATCATCCCCAACTCCCACCCCCTGCCCCGATGACAGCAGATCACATGAGCCATTTGATGGGCTCCATCCTGCTCTGGGTTCCCCAGGCCCGCTGGTAGAACCAGGTCTTCAGTGCCTTCCGGAAGAGATTCCGAAAATGCTCTATGCATGGACCAGTGTTGCTTTCAATGTTATGGGGAGGCAGGTCATTAGCTAGTTATGGGGGAGTCTTTCATATTCAACACTGACCATCCTTGTGATAGGCTGGTCTGCTACCTAGCACCTAGTTCACCTGCAATACTAGGCATTCATGCACTGATGTTAGTTTCTTAGGTAGCAAATGTGGAATATGTCTGTCCAACTCTTCATGTTCTTGACCTGCTGTTGTATATCTGCTACTGTGATGTTCTCAGAACTTGCAGCCCCTTCACATTGGTGTTATTTATTTTATCTTTCTCCCATATCTTTCTCCTGGTGGTAGCTATGCTGTTACTGTGCTATTGTACTCACAGCTGGAAGTACAGCTAAGATGGTTCTTTGGAGCACATGGTATGTATCTTTCTGGCCTCTACTTCTCTAACATATCTTCTTAGAATTGTAGGCTTTGTTAGCAGTCTTGAGGACTTGAGATACACACATACCTATAAACAGACACATAGACACAGACAGAAACATAAACAACATAGACTCTGCAACTAATAGTGGATGATGATGCCCAAAGTATTTTTAACAAAATATTGGTTATCCTATAACAACCTATACTTATCCTAATTATCATATTATAATAACATTTATTTGATTTTTAAAATCCTGCCTTTATTATTGTATAAACAACTCACAGCAGTGAACATACACAATAGTCATGAATGAAGGCAAATGTTCCAGGATAATGTTGCAGGATCCAATCTGGGTCACTCACAAAAACCAGAGGTTTAGTTTTCTGAGCTTTCAGACTTGAGTTGGACCCAGTGGTGGGATTCAATTTTTTTTACTACCGGTTCTGTGGGTGTGCCTTGGTAGGCATGGCAGGGGAAGGTTATTGTAAAATCTCCAGTCAGAGGTGGTATTTGCTGATTCTCCAAACCACTCAAAATTTCCACGACCAGTTCTCCAGAACTGATCAGAATCTGCTGAATACCATCTCTGGTTGAACCCCATCTTCAGGGAACTTCTCTCTAGCAGAATATGTAGTTCTGGAGAGCAGTTTCCTGAGGATGGGCTCCAGCACAAGTCTGAAAGCTCAGAAGATTAAACCTCTGGTCCCAGTGACTGACACAGATTGGATCCTGCATATACAATACTCCTTTCTCTTCCTATTTGTCCTACAACAACAGTCCTGTAAAATGACTGTGCATATTGACTGATAGATTTTGTCATCAAATGACCTTCACCCTCATCTGAAGAAGAATGGCTCAATAAGACAGATTGATTCCATGAAGAGTTGCAAATGTTTAGCTGGCCATGTAAATAACTGAGATTTGTGTGACCAAGATGCAAATATTTCAGGATGTAAGCCTAACTCCCATTTCAACTCTGCACTTTAATTGTCCTCTTTTGCAAGAGCTAAAGTTTCTGGACCATCTGCAAGGACAACCTCACATTTTCCCCACTGTTCAAGTAATAACTACAGTCCTATAATTCAGGACTTACTGGTATTGGTCCTGATTTCTGGAGCAATTGAGTACAAACCTGAGGCACTGCCATAATATAGTCTTATTAAAGTCATCTTCTATTAGGGGGAGTATGATCTCTAGACTTACTTATTATTAAGGAACATATTCTGTTTGGTTCTGACTCAGAAAGTAAAAAAATGTCTTCCAGAGATCAAAGGCATGCACAGTCAAATAAAGTTTCCATTTACTTGATGGGTGGATCTGAAATATTGCATTCAGCAGGAAGAGACAAAAGAAAATTGCTCTGACTCTTTTCCTGATCACCTTTGCTATTGTCACAGTAGGTGGTGTTCAGACAAATCTCAGCAAGCAATTTTTAAATTAAAATCAATGAATCATATTTTTTGCCAATGTGCCATGCTATCATTTTATTTTAGTGTGTTTTTATGAAAGCAAATTAAATTTGAGGACAGAATTTCCACAAATGATTACATCTGTTGAAATGCTCACTGGAGCTATGGCTTCTCTGATGATAAAAGAAACTGTGGGGAAAATGGATATATTGCTAAAGGATTATGCTTCTTTTTCCTATCATTTTTGTTTGATGTCCTGCAAAGGACAGAATAGAATAGCTTTAAAGAAGAAGAAAGTAAGTGCATGTTGTTGTTCTTTTTTAAGAGTGAGGGAAGGATGAATCGGAAGATAACATTTCAATGACAAAAAGAAAATAATATCAAATATCAGTTAGCTTCTCTTTTGGAACCTCTATAACCACAAATGTATAAATATAATTTTCATATATTAAGTTACCATTGTCAGCCTGAGACTGAGCAAGCAGCATAAATAAGGATATAATCATTCATGAAATGAGGTGTCTCCTTTCAACTGTTAATAATAATAATAATAAAAAAGATAGGATCAAATAAAAAGGAATCTATTGGAAAAATGGTTGGCATTAAATTAACATTGAGGCAGGTAGACAAGCAGACTTTTTCAGCTATAATTGCTTTCAAAGGAAATGAGCTACTGGTGGTGTGACAGAAACACATAATGCAGATATATATACGAAGGCATCTCTGAAGTTCCCCATTATCACACAGATTCAGACATAGAAACACATACCATCTGAGTTAATATAATAAATATGTTTAGAGCCAGCTTGTTGTAATGGATAAGGCATCAGTCTAGAAACCAGGAGTTGTATCTGGCTAGTCGCTTTATCTTAGATCTAGGAAGGAGGTAATGGTGAACTACTTCTGAAAAATATTACCAATAAACCTGCAGGGACTTATCTAAGCAATATCCAAGAATCGGATTCAGTTAAATGGAATAAATAAATATCCCAATTCACATGGCTAATGTACAATATATACATATGTATACACCTATATTCATATCCCTTTTTTACATGTTGTTCTGAACCAAGATGGATCAAATGCATGATGGTTTTATTTTGCTCTGGGGTTTTTTTTCCAGCTAAGCCTAACAATGATTTGTTTTCAAATACATAGAAGTTGCATCTATGTTCCCAGGTCCTGCATTAAAAATTGTGCTTTCTGATTAATTAGCCTCTGATGCACAATGCGAAGTTTGATTTAAGAAGGCTTCTGGTTCAAGAGAGATCTGTGAATTAAACTAAGCGTGGCTGATTTCAGTATTACATGTAGTCAATTGTGTGCTAGTTCTGCTATTTAACACTATTTAAAATTCACACACAAAGAAAATACATTTTTGTTACCTGCATTTTAGTTTATTCTAATGTTACTTTCCTATTGCCTTTTTATATGCAGTGTTCTGAAATATACATATTTTAGCATAACTTTCTATGACATATACATTTTTATATGCAGGATTTTAACCATCACAAATCCTAAAGAAATGCAGAATCCGAAGAATAAGTTCTCAATCTATACAGAAATTGGTGTCATGAAAATGACCACAAAAATGGACTTAAACTGTGTGCCAATAACATTTCTTGATATCTCTAGAACCTGCTTGAAATGTAGATATCCATTTGTTTGCTGGTATAGATAAGCCATTAGATAGATAGATGTTAAAAAAAAACCCTCAGTCTTCAAATAAACTACTTTTCTGATGCAACCGTTTCATCTTAATAGGCAAGCCTGAAACAAAATTTACTCTTTACTCTCAGCAAGAACTAATGCTTATCAAATGCCCTGGTCAAACACAATAAAATCACACTGGGTAAAGAAATTGCTTTTGTAATTGATTTACTAGTTTTCATAGAAAAGGCAATTTCAATATCATTTTCATTAAATTGCTCATCTACAACAGGGAGAGGGGGAACTTTTCTATGTGTAAAGGCCAAATGCCTCAGTTTCCATGAAATGACATAGAGTGACCGATGCTTGAACAAAATTACTGTGTACTGGTGTAGCCAAAAGCTGAGCTACAGAGTTTGAAATTTTAACATTAAGGTTTTTGAGTTTCTGAGATTCTTTTGGTGGCTGGGTGTGATTTGCTTGTCTTCAGAAGGTGAAAAGAGTAAAGTTTTTACATTGTTTGAGTTGCATTCTCTCTCTCTCTCTTTCTCTCTCTCTCCCTCTCCCTCTCGCTCTCGCTCTCGCTCTCACTCTCCCTCCCTCTATCTCCCCATATCCATTATTCTTTTTATAGATCAATGGAAAATCGATTAGGTGATGTGTTGTTCCCAGTATAGTCAATTTTTACATTTTTTGATGTGAACTCTAAATAAGATTCTACATTTAGTTTGAGAGAAAGTAACTGGCCCAAGGTCATCCAACTATTTATATGCCTAAGGTGAAACTAGAACCTATGTCTGCCAGGTTTTTTTTTTTTTGGTGATGTCTTAACCTCTTCACCAAACTGGATCCCTAACCTGAGTATTCCTTGTCTTATTTTTCAAATTATCATTGATTAGAATACAGAAATTGGTCTGAATGTTTTGGATTAAAAATTCATAATGGATCCAATTCTTTCTACAGCCACAATGTAGGTGGTTTAAAGAATAGCAGCACACTACCTAGCCTAGTCTTAAATGCTCACAAAAATTCTGAACTGATCATAATCTAGCGCAGGAATAAAGTTTTTACCATGTTGTAGCTCTCCAAAAGCTATCAGAGAAACATCAACATGTAGTCCTTAATGAAACAACATCTACATGGAGGGAAGTAAGCAGTACCCAAAAGTTCCATTTTAGCCTTAGTACTCTTCAATATCTTCATAAATGATCTAGATGAGGGAATAGAAGGGAACTCATCAAACCTTCAGGCAACACTAAACTGGCAGGAATAGCCAACACCCCAGAAGACAGGTTCAAGATCCAAAAAGATCTCAACAGACTTGAACATTGGGCCCTATCTAATAAAATGAAATTCAACAATCAAAGTAACCTTTTACACTTAGGCAAGTAAAATCAACTGTATAAATATAGACTAAGTGAAACTTGACTCAATACCAGTAACTATGAGAGGGGTTGTGGAGTCCGAGTAGACAATCATTTAAATATGAATCAAAAGTATGTGACCTCAGCCAAAAAAGCCAATCCAATTGTAGGCTGAATTAAGAGAGAGTTAGAATCAAGATAATGTAAAGTTTTAATACCATTTTACAAAGCCTTAGTAAAACTACACTTGGATTACTGCATTCAGTTCTGGTTACCACAATATAAAAAAGATGCTGAGACTCTGGAAAGACTTCAGAGAAGAGCAACAAAAATGATCAGAGGGCTGGAGGCTAAAACATATGAAGAATAGTTACAGGAATTGTATATGTCTAATCTAACGTAAAGAAGGACTAGGGGAGACATGATAAAAGTGTTCCAATGTTTGAGGGGCTCCTACAAATACAAGGGGGTCAAATTATTTTCCAATCCATAGCACCAAAAGGCAAGATAAGAAACAATGGATGGAAAGGAAAGAAGCAACTTAGAACTAAGAAGAAATTTCCTAATGATGCGAGCGATCAACCAATGGAATATTGATTCCATTGCAACAATTTAAATCCAATTTATGGAATACAAATTAGAGAACCCTTTTCCAACAATGACCACAGCATGATTGACTTTCGTCTCAACATACATCCTCACAAAAATAATCATGACAAGATCTCCAATTATAACATCAAAAAAGGCAATTATGAGCTTATAGGCAATGATCTCTCATCTCTTGACTGACAAATTCTATTCATTAGATGCAATACTGTTGAAGACCATTACAACATATTTTTACTTGAAGTCAAAAGAATCATCAAACTATATGTACCAATAACAACTCCCAAAACCAAAACCAAAAACAACAACAACCAATAATAATAATTACCCAAAACAATAAGGAAGCTCCAATCCAAAAAGAAATCCCTTTGACAGAGAAACAAACCTGGTCATGTTGCTACCTTTAAAAGCTGATACAAAAATTTATGCCAGCAGATAAAGACTGAATGCACCAATTATCACATTAAACAAGAGGAAAACCTTCTATGTACCAATTCCACACGCACTTTCTACAATTTTGTAAACAACAAACTAAAAGACTCAAGGTCCATCTCACTCCTGAAAGGACCTAATGGTAAAGACTGCAACGATGACACCATTAAAGCCAACCTCTTTAACAGATTCTTTGGCTCAGTATTTGTAAATAGCAATAGATCATGACCAATATTTCCTAGTTGAACCACAGACAACTACAATGATCTAATACATATTGATTTTACAGAAGACAATGTTGAAAAAGCACTATGCAATCTAAAACCATCTCTATTTATTGGACCAAACGGAATATGTGTCTACTTCTTAAAAAAGCTATCCACTGTCATAGCTGAACCTCTAAACATAATCTTTGAAAAATCTTTCAGGACCAGCTCCTTGCCAAACCTATGGTCACCAGCCACGGTCATCCCCATCTTCAAAAAGGGAGACCCCAGCCTAGTTGAAAGTTACAGACCAATCTCTTTATGCTGCTTCACCTGTAAAGTCATGGAATCAATTATTAACCAATCCATTATCTTCCACTTAGAGACAATCAGCCTACTCTCTAACAAACAATTTGGTTTCAGAAAAAAAAAACTATCCTTTAATCTGCAACTCTTACACTGCAAAAACATATGGACTACACAACTTGATCAGGGCAAAGCAATTGACACAATTTACATAGGCTTTAGCCTTTGTACATGACAAACTACTCCTAAAACAAAAATCTTATGGTATCTCTGGACACCTGCATAACTGGATGGAAGCATTCCTGTCAAACAGGCAACAAATGGTCAAAATTGGGAGCATCCTATCAAATCCTGTCTACAGTGGTGTCCCCAAGGCAGCATTCTAGGACCAACCCTTCATACTCTACATAAATGACCTCTGTGATCATATTAAAAGCAACTGCTTTCTCTTCACTGATGATGTAAAGCTATTCAACACCAACAATACTGCTACCCTTCACAAAGATCTCGACTATGTGTCAAAATGGTCAAACAAATGGCAACTTCAAATCTCAACAAATAAAAGCTCTGTCTTACAAATTGGCAAATATATATATATATATATATATATCAGAACATAAAATACAAGCTGAATAGTCAAGACCTTGTTGATGACCCAAACTTTGTCAAGGACCTTGGAGTACTTATCTCTAATGATCTAAGTGCTATAGCCCACTGTAACTACATAGCCAAAAAGGCATTAAGAGTTGTTAACCTAATCCTGCATAGCTTTTTCTCCGGTAATATCACACTACTAACTAGAGCATACAAAACATTTGCTAGACCATTACTCGAATTCAGCTCATCAGTCTGGAACCCACATTACGTATCTGATATTAACACAGTTGGGAAAGTCCAGAAATATTTCACAAGAAGAGTTCTCCACTCTTCTACTCGTTGTAGAATACCTTATGCCACCAGACTTGAAATTTTAGATTTAGACAACCTAGAAATATACTGCCTTCGGTCCAACCAAAGTATACGACATAAAAGTATATATTGCAATGTCCTACCTGTCAATGAATACTTCAGTTTCAACCACAACAATACAAGAGCACATAATATATACAAACTCTAGGTAAACTGCACCAAACCTGATTGCAGGAAATACGACTTCAGCAACAGAGTGGTCAATGTCTGGAATAGTCTACCTGACTCTGTGGTTTCTTCCCCAAACCCCAAAATCTTTAACCTTAGACTGTCTACTATTGACCTCACCCCTTTCCTAAGCGGTCTGTAGGGGGCCTGCATAAGCGCACCAATGTGCCCACTGTCCCTGTCCTATTGTTTTTTTTATCTTATTCGTATCCATTTCATATATTCATAACCATGTTTATACTTATACCTGTTATCTAATAATTGTTTGACAAAATAAATAAATAAAATAAAAAAATTAATATTTTGCCATCAGAAGTTATGGATGCTCTATCACTAGAGGCTTTAAAAAAAAGACTGGGCAACCACTTGAAATGGTATAGGTCTCCTGATTGATCAGAAGGTTGGACTAGAAGACCTCCAAGGTTCCTTCCAACTCTTTAATTGTTTTATTCTATTCAGACACTGAATGTTCTGAATACTACAAACAAAAATGGCTGTAACACTACAGCTTTTCAAACCTAAAAGGCAGTTAATACTTGTGCACCCTCTTTATGCAAGGGTCTTTATTGCTGAATGAAAGAACTGTTTACCCATCACTGAACTGGCAGAAAGCTATAAAGTCATGAGACTTGCTGTCTCCACTGCTGATTGATCCTGTCTTGCCCTATTACTTCTGTTAAAAGTTATTATTGTACTGACTTCTCTTCAAAATAATGGCTTACAAAAAGGAAATCTCCATAGCTGTCTCTGAAGTCAGGGGCAGAAAAAATGTGTTTCTATATGTCCATGTGATATCCTGATAATCTGCAACTGACACATTTTGCTAAATAATTTTTAGAAATGCTATGAAAATGGTTAGGGATGTTAGTAAATTAACATTTGATTGNTCTCTCTCTCTCTCTCTCTCTCTCTCTCTCTCTCTCTCTCTCTCTCTCTCTCTCTCTCTCTCTCTCTCTCTCTCTCTCTAACATACAGTAAATTACTGTCTTTTCAGCCCATGAAAGACCAGCAGTTCCATTAAAATAAATGTTCCTTATGTATAAAGCAGCATTATAGAACCCTGAACTGACATTTACAATACCTGCTTGTTCAAATGACATTGTTCTTATTAGCAACAATTAATTACCCTGATCTCACTCTCTTTTATGTATTATAATTCATGGATTAGTGAAATTCATAATTGAATAATGTCTAGAAGTCACCTAGAGTTATAAAAGTAATTCTCTCTTATAATTGCCTGACTAAATAAGAATGAGAGTAACTTTAGAATTTTCTTTCTGATTAGGGCTACTGTAGGCTTGTGGTTGACTTAATGTAACATAAATCAATAAAGAATAATTTTCCAGCTGGTAAATCAACTGTCAGTCCACAGAACTTGGATGCAGGATTTATTTTAAAAAAAGGGGGTAGAGAAAACAAGACTAGTAGCTTTGTTAGCACAAGCTAAGTATTCTCTATGTATGCTTAACTATGCAAAGCCCAGTTTTTTTCAGTGCAGCATATATTATTCATAGGAATTAATTCTTCATTTTTTTTAAATTTAAAAAGTATTACACTATGAGCTAGTTACATTGATTAATGAAAATAAAGGTCATGTGTTTTCACTAACTCAAAGAAATTGTCTGGGACACTACCATAGCAAATCCATTTTCATATGCTAATGGTTCACCATCTATGATATCAGTACATATTTTACAAATCTTGCCATTCCTAAATATCATAAGGAAGTTTCAATCTGAGGCCGCAAGGCCATGGAAACAGCATTGGAAATGGTTAACCTATGGACCAAAATTTTGCAGCTTCCACAAAGTAGATAAAGTATTTATACTCCTATATATTCAAAAAGTCAAACCTCTCTGAAGTTGGATTCAACTCTTGGTTACTAAATGCACATGAATAGAAGTGATTTGCTCCTACTTTCTTCCAGATATTCCTTTGACTTTCAGTATAGCCAGTGACTCTGGGATTCTCAGGTGATACCTTACCCAAATACAAATATAATTTGTCTTAATGGGATTAAAATGGACACTAGAGTAGGCTATGACTCTATCACTGATAGGAGACATGGTGCTTACATGGTACCTTTACTTTTTAAAGAATGGTTTCTACACACATGCAGATTGACTTTGGTCAATCAGAACATAGATGTTGCTTAGAAATTTGTGTATGCATAGGAAAGAGAGGGAAAAGCCTTGCTTTAAGTAGCTATGTTGTTCAAAGTTATAAACAGTCTCTCTGAAACTCTGCATACTCTCTGTTGCATTCAGCAGACTAACCCGCAGTCTTCACCCCGGTCCGCGCTTCTAGCAGGAGAGCGGACTGCTCCCATTGGTCAATGCCGTTTGACAGCTGGCTATAAAAGGAGCTGTCAAACGGCATCAGTTGTTGCCACCAACTGACTGCTCTGTTAGCACGGCAGCCGCGGCAACCCTTTATTCCTGTAATAAAGTTTCACTTGACGTTCGCTCCGTGTCTGCCTCAGATCATTACCTGCTGCTGTACAACACTGGCGACGAAGGTGGGATACAAGAGGCAGCCGGACGAAGAGTCACAGAGCTGTCACTTTCAAAAAGAGCCTAAGTCACTATGAGCTGATTGTCACAGCCACTGACGCTATTCGCGAGCGCGAAATTCAACTTCCCTGCTGAGGAGACAGCACTGCCGATATGAGATGACTTCGAACCCTGCATTCCCGCCTTTTAGACCGATGGCTGAGACGTGAGAGTCCGACAGGAACCATTTTGACTGCTTTCTGGATGCTATAGACCTTGCTGATGCTATAGCCCATAGGAAAAAGTCCTACTTTTAAAGTTTTTGCGGAGCTGCAGTATTTGACACTGCCACAGCATTGGTAGCTCCGTGTTCTGTCAGGACTCTCACTTGGGAGGAATTACAGGAAATTCTTTCCAATCACTATTCCCCTAAGCCATCCCAAATTGCCAGAAGGCATGCCTTCAGGAAACAAATTCAGGCTGAGGGAGAAACTATTAGTGAATACATGGCTGCCCTACGGTCAGCTGCCTTGCATTGTGGATTTAGAGACTATCTGGAGGACATGCTTTGAGACCAAATAGTCTGTGGAGTCAGAGATTTGAGGCTGCAAAGGTGACTATTGGCTAAACGAGGCTTAACCCTGGTAGTAGCCATTGAAGAATCACAGGCTGCTGAGCTATCTGCACTTTCAGCAGCAGAAATTCAGGGAAACCCAATTAGACAGAGTAGCTCAGCCATCCATTATGACAAGGTTTCTCTGGAAGAAGGCTCTGAGGAAGCTAACGATGTAAATCGCCTCAGGCAGCAGAAACCCATTTAAGAGGAAATTAGGCCAAAACCCATTCCCCCCCCCCCCCCCCCGGCAGCAGCCCATCTGCCTAAGCTGTGGAGGAAATCACCTCAGAGCATCCTGCAAGTTCAGGAATGCCATTTGTTTGAATGGCCAAAAGAAAGGTCATTTAGCCAGGGTCTGCCAAGCAAGAAAAACGTTTGCCCAGAGGCCTCAGACAACCCCAATCTTTCAAAGGCCAGTTGAAGACTGTTATACCTGTTACCACTCCAACCAGACAAACAAAGGCTCTAACAAAATCAGTATTTTTGTTTCCTTAGAAGGTAAACCCTGCAGGATGGAAGTTGACACAGGCTCTGCACTATCCATCATTTCCTGGTAGACCCTAAAAAAGCTACTTCCAAGACTGACAAAGAAGAAGCTCCTCGACTGCCACCTGACTCTACACGACTACCAAGGCAGAACCATCCCAGTCCTCGGAAAAGGCAAGTTTTTTATTTAATTCAAAAATTTTAAAGGTTACTTGCCTTTAGTTGTAGTGGATGGTGTCCTCCCTAGCCTATTAGGATTAGACTGGTTCCCTGCTCTTGGCCTCCACGTAACGGGCATCCACTCTATTTCAAATACTGAAGTGGATACCTTATTCAAGGACTATGCTGATGTGTTCAGTGAGGGGCTGAGTTGTTACTCAGGAACACCAATATCATTCAATTTAGATCCTCAGGCAGTACCAATCCATTTGAAGCCTCGTAGGTACCCTTTGCAATCTGCCTCAAGTTGGATATGGAACTGGACAAATTAATCAAACAAGGGATATTGGAGCCTGTGGACTTCGCAAAATGGGAGACCCCAATAGTTACACCCCTAAAGAAAGACGGTAGCATGAGAATCTGCACTGATTACAAGATGTCACTGAACAGATATTTGCAAATCAGTGCCCATCCAATCCCTGTTATCCAGCACCTTCTGCATTCTTTTGAGCCTGGAACATTTTTGCTAAACTAGACATGTCACAGGCCTATCAACAGTTCCCTGTAGATGACCAAGCTGCAGAACTGCAGACTATAGCACAGGGGCACTTTCAAATGCAGGCGCCTCCAGTTTGGCGTAAGCGTAGCCCCTGGGATTTTCCAATCCCTAATGGAAAGACTTCTCCAAGGACTCCAAGGCGTAGTTTCCTACTTCGACGATATTTTAATTTTAGCCATTGACAAACCCCAATTACTGCAAAGAGTCAGAGGAGTCCTTGATCATTTCAGATAGTATGGCCTCAAGTTAAAAAAAGACAAGTGCACCATTGCCACTAAACAAGTAGAATTTTTGGGTTATAGAATTGATGCCTCTGGTATACACCCAATTGAGTCCAAAGTCAGGGCTATGCACGAGGCACCCACACCTTCTAACAAGACTGAGCTCCAGGCCTTAACTTTTATGCTGCATTCCTGCCTCACAAAGCTTCCACTGCAGAGCCTCTACACAGACTTTTGGACAAACAGTCCCCCTGGCATTGGGGACCTAGGGAAGCCCATGCCTTCCACGCTGTCAAATGGTTACTTACATCCAACGTGGTACTAATACAATTCAATCAACAGCTCCCTTTAGTTCTAGCTGCAGACGCTTCTCCTTTTGGCATAGGGGCTGTTTTGAGTCATAGACTGCAAAATGGTTCTGAGGCACCAATTGCCTTTTTCTCCAGAACCTTTTCCTCAGCCAAATGCAATTACAGCCAGATTGACAAGGAGGCTTTGGCTGTAGTTGCTTCTGTCAAAAAATTCCATGAGTTCCTATATGGACACCATTTTGAATTGATCATGGATCACAAGCCTGTTAGGCCTTTTGTCTGGTGATAAACAAACCCCTCAGATTTTTTCTCCAAGAATGACCAGGTGGACTTTATTTCTGGTTGCCTATTCCTACACACTGGTTCATCATCCTGGAAAAAACCTTTGCCACGCTGACGCTCTCAGCCACTGCCCTCTGCCTGTTCCTGTTGAAGATCCTGCACCAATTAATGCTATTTTCGAGATCAATGATCTCAATCTTCCCATCACTGCCCTTGACATTGCTGCCCACTCTTCAAGGGACAAGGTAATCGCCCAAGTTCTGGACTGGGTGGGAAGGGGGTGGCCAGCAATTCCATTTGCCCCTGAATTCCTGCCCTTCAAGATTCACCAGCAAGAACTATCATCTTTGCAAGGCTGTTTACTGTGGGGAACAAGGGTAGTTATCCCTTCCAAGCTGCAAGGCTCAGTTTTGAAGGTCCTGCACGAAGGCCATCCTGGTATTGTCAGGACGAAGGCTCTGGCTTGCAGTTACGTGTGGTGGCCAGGCATGGATGCCCAGATCACTAGCTGGGTGAACGCTTGCCAGCCATGCCAGGCTACCAGGCCTGTTCCACCCACATCTACTCCAGGCAGGTGGGAAGATTCTGGGGCCCCTTGGTCCCAGTTGCACATTGATCTAGCTGGCTCTGTGCATGGGCGAACATTCCTGGTAATGGTAGATTCCTTCTCAAAATGGATAGACCTGGCCTTACTGACCACAACAACCACACAAGCTGTTACAAAGGCCCTAACTAGGTTATTTGTTACCCATGGCCTCCCTGACACCATTGTGTCTGATAACAGCCCCCAATTTACTTCCTGTGAGTTTGAGGTTTACTTAGCCAACCTAGAGATCAGGCATGCCCTCACAGCTCCCTTTCATCCTGCTAGTAATGGCATGGCTGAAAGGGCAGTCAGGGCAGTTAAGGAGGCCCTGAAAAGGTTTGGCCCAATAGACTGGCACTCTAAGCTTTCTAGGTACTTGTTAACCCAACACACAACCCCCTGTGCCACTACTAACAAATCCCCAGCTGAGCTCCTTATGGGCAGACGCCTGAGAACCACCCTGGATAGGCTCCATCCTCATTATGCCCCAGTCTCCCCCCTGGAATCTGATAGCCAGACCAGGGAGTTTGCTCAACATGACCAGGTCTATGCACGTAATTACACAGGTCACCCCTTATGGGTGCCAGGGCAAATTGTGGCAGTAACTGGGCCTAAGTGCTACAGGGTCTTGCTGCATGACAGTTGTACCTGGCGCTGGCATATCGACCAGCTGAGAAGGCACTGGAGCGTAGCTACAGACGACCCTCATTACATGCCGAGCAAAACGGACCCACCGACGCATGCAGAAGCTTCTCTGGGACACTTCAAGTGAATAAGCCTACCTGGACTGCCACCTGTTCCTCGCCCAGGGTCACCCGACAACGAGGCTCCAGTTCCATCAAGTCCCGAAGCAGCCCAGCAAGCAGAGGACTTCTCTCCTATGGCAGCTCCACCAGAACTGAGGTGATCTGGCCGCCTGCACAGATGCCTGGCCTACTTAAGACACTACGCATGCTCCGTGCTAGGGGAAAGGAGTGTTGCATTCAACAGATTAACCCACAGTCTTCACTCCAGTCCACGCTTCTAATGGGAGCGCGGACCGCTCCCATTGGTTGATGCCATTTGACAGCCGGCTATAAAAGGAGCTGTCAAACAGCATCAGCTGTTGCTGCCAGCTGACTGCCCTGTTAGCACGGCAGCCGCGGCAACCCTTTATTCCTGTAATAAAGTTTCACTTGACGTTCGCTCTGTGTCTGCCTCAGATCATTACCCACTGCTCTACAACTGCTCAGTGATATTAGCAAATCAGTAGCACTCTTGATCATAACAAGAATTAGTTCCCTTTTTTGTTTTTTGTTTGAAAGAAAAATATGCCTTTAGCATTAGTTGCGGTGGTGCAGTGGTTAGAATGCAGTGCTGTAGGCTACTTCTGCTGGCTGCTGGCTGCCTGCAATTTGGCATTTTGAATCTCACCAAGGCTCAAGGTTGACTCAGCCTTCCATTCTTCCAAGGTCAGTAAAATGAGGAACCAGACTGTTGGGAGCAATATGCTGATTCTGTAAAACTGCTTGGAGAGGGCTGTAATAGCACTGTGAGGATGTATATAAGACTAAGTGCTATTGTTATTGCTATTAGAAGTAACTTCATACAGAAAAAAGTATTTGAGTTGATAAATATCCTTTAAGTCATTACCCAAATAAGTCTAGAAGGTCATTTGTATCTGTAATGCAGCTTCTAGAAACTAAAATACCCCCACACATATCACTAAAGTATGGATTCATCCATGTAGATGATACGTTTGTCATAATAAAAAAGGAACTACTATAGAAGACACATGAAACAATCAACATCTTCAAAGGAAGAGAAATAGAAAGCAATACTCTACTCTTTCTAGTTATTTTCTTTAGGCTGAAGAATTGACAGCAATTTAAAAAAGCAAGTCTATTGAAAATAACCCACACTAATAACTGCTTCATTTATCAAAATAAGAAGCCAACCTCCTACAAAATGATCTTTGTAAGAACTTATTCAGATGAGCACAAATACAGTGCAACAACCAAGAATACCAGAAAAAGGAAACAGACCATCTTTATAACATTTTCCAAACAAAACTGATACCCAGGAAACTGTCAAAAAGTGACTGACCACTCATCTCACTATAGCACAATCAACACAAGCTGTGAAATACTTTAAAAATTTCTCCAAAACAACCAACAGACTATTTACAATCACATGGCATCACTGTAGCACAGAAACCAACTAAAATCCTCCAAAACATTTTAAGTAAAGGTCCAGTAGCCTAAAGGGGGGGGGAGGGGAGTCATTTATAACATACATTTTAAAAGATTGTAATAGCTACTATGAAGGTTAGACAGGCAGAAGACGAGCAGAGTGCATTCATAAATACCAACTAGCAGTCAGGATGAAAACTTCTTAATCTCAGAGCACACGGGCAGATTCAATCACAACTTCAACTGGGAAACTGTCAGCATCCTAAACCAAAATAAATCCAAAAAATATGGCAATATTCCTGGAAGCTTAGCTTTCAGAAAAAAAATCAGCCCTCAATGGGCACATAGAGATAAATGACATTTACAAAAGAAACAATAAAATGGCTAAGAAAGAAACAAAAAGAACAGAACACATCCTCTCCAGCAGCTTACAACCAGATAAGCTGCAATTAACATCAGACAAACAATCAAGCAGAAACAAATACCCTAACCAAGGAACTATTAAGAAGAAAACCACAATCTCATCAACAGAGGCATGTCAAGCTACTATATATAATCAATGAGCTAACCTCATGCTCATTTGCACTGATGATGTTACCTAGTCAAGTAATGAAATGTCTGCAAGCCAGCAATCAAGCATCAAGGACTCCACATTTCTACCCTGGGCTATAGATATCCTCTTCTATTAGATCTATTATAGAATGTAAAGCAGGCTTTTATTCAACAATTCCTTTGTTGCTCTCTGTCTCCCTGAACAACTGTTGATATTTTTTAAAAAGCAATCAAATTACTTTAGAATGTTATATCCTGATAAAGTTGTAGAAAGATCAGGAAGATAACTTCTATATTAGGACTATGCTAGCTATATGTCTATGTAGATTCTCAGTCATTCAGGTTATGGTTATCCCAAAAGTGCTTTTTCAAAAGTCAACTGGACTTTGTTTTTTTCCTCTTCACAAACATAGCACAACATAGGAGAGCCAATCCATCAGGACAAAATTCAGCAGTCCATCTGCATTTGAAAGACAAAGGTCAATCTTTTGGAGACAGCAAAGTCCATATTCTTTCCAGAGAGGACCACTGGTTTGAAGAGGGATCAAAGAGGCCATCTACATTAAGATTGAACCACCCTCTCTCAACAGAAGAGGAGGGATAAGACACCACCCATCTCCTATTTACAATACAACCCTTTCAGCAGTTCTAAGAAGGCTCCGTACCCATTTGCATTATTCAGGTGAATCTGAAGGCACAGATAAAACTTCAAGTGGCCTCAATGCCTCTCTGAAAAAAATGCCAATGAGCAGATGACTCCAATTTCCACCATTTTCTCAGAGCTGAAGAAGCTTCTTGGATGAGAAGTGAAACTACTTTAAGTAAAAAAAAAACAAAAAACAAAGTCCAGGTGCCTTTTGAAGAAGCACTTTGAGGACTGTGCTAGCTGTTCAGAAGCTCCATTTTGTAAAACTCCTTCTGAAACCACTGCCTGAAAGCAGCAACATTTAAAGTATTGAGGCTCTTTCACAATCTTTACTTCTATCAGTTCTGTCAGAGGACAGACTGGGAAAGGTCTCACAGATTCATCCTTTGAAAAACATGTTCCAGCATCTCAATGCCCTGAGCAGTACATTTGGTGAACCTTCACCAAGCCTCTTGCAAGCCTCTTCCACAGTTCCAGTAGCCACCATCTTTAGGGGTTTTACTTTTCTTCCTTTTTTTAGGCATATATTTTAAGTATGAATTACAATAGCATAAACTGTATCTAGAGGCATCCATTGAGCCATTTTGGTATATTGGTTAGGGCACCAGGCTAGAAACTGAGAAATGTGAGTTCTAATCCCACCTTGGATACACAGTCACTCAGACTAAGGAAGGAGGCAAAGACAAACCATTTTTGAAAAATCTTGGCAAGAAAAAATCAGAAAGTAGTTCAGGCAGTTGCCAGGAATCAAAAACTGTCTTAAAGGCACGCAAACACAAATCCATAGGGAGGTCCAACAGGGGAAAAAAAATGAAGATGGTTCGGTGACTCAACAGTGCTGAAGTGCTATCAATGCACATACCAATGTAGATACAAAAGTAATGAGGCTTTTATCATGTAGTGGCAGCTGTCATTTTTCCTTTTTTTAAAAAAAAATTCTTCCCAGTGACACATTGCTGCTTACATCTGCTGATAAGGCAGTTTTACAGGAGAGAAATTAGTGTTGGGGAACAGGGAAAGTGCATCAGGAAAAGCCCTCTTTCTAACCTGGGGTATTGTGAATATAAATAGAAAATATAGCTCAGTATAAACTAGTGTAAAATAATGTACACCAAGGGGAAAAATCCTATTAGCATGCCAGAGCTCTATCCTGTTTGCAAAATCTGAAAATAAACAACAACACAAAAGAACAGCAATCCAAGTCACCTTTTTGTTTGTGAAAATAGGTCCGTCATTCACAGGGTGGCATTGACAAAAGTTGCCTAGCATGGAAGGGCTTTGAGTCATCTGAAGGTTTACTGAAGCACCCTAATTTTTATTGCCACTGTGCTTCCTCCTCCACCTGATCTAATCACTATTGTTTAAACAGTAACCCAGCTATTACAGGTCTACGGCTGACAAAGAACTGAAGAAAGAAGTGCATGCTGTCAAAACGTGCTGTCGTGGTAAATATATAGGGTGTGAAATTGAAGTAATAACTGGAATATCTTCAGCATCTGCTCAAAGATTTTTTAACCCTTCTTTTTTTGTTTCCTGACAATTTCAACCGGGGAAGATTCCTCCCAACTTCAGCCGAGTGATGATATATAATAACTGTCAAACATATTTGTCTTTCTGCTGCTTGTATGATATAGCATTTGTTGTCTGTACATTGAAGGGGGAGGAAAAAGCTTTCAAATTGTAAGGGAGGATTCAAGTTGACAGTTCCACCAAAATAAGGGTAATGAGAACAATAATAGTCCTTGAGGAATAGATATCCTTGACAAAATGTTAACCTGGCTAAGGTTGGGCCAAAAGGCCAAGGAAAAGAGAAATGCTTGCATGAAATGAAGATGAGTTCCCTTGTCAGGAAGAGGAAGAACCATACCTCCTTGGTAATTAACAGATTGTTTACTACAATGAGTATTGTTCAATCCATGCAAAACCACTTAGCAATAGATGTTATTCAATTTCAAGCCTCTCTAGGGGTCTTATTTGGGAAACTTCCCCCCCTCCCCATATAGTTTTGCTCCACCTCACCCCCACCAAAAACCATAAAATTTAGTAAGGTTTTGATTTTTGAAGTCTTTTTGGAATCATCAGGTGGGATGATTAATTAATTTTCCAGTTTTTAATGTTGAAATAGAAAGTCCCAAAATAAATTCATTGCTTATTCTATGGGAAAAACAAATCTCCATGGAGGATTTGAGATCTATCTGTGGAACTAGTCTTACTCGATAACTTTAAATGACTAATTTAGGCATCTATCACTTTTGGCATGCCTATGAACTATGTTCAGTTTCTTTCCCTTTTGAACAGTTAACACATCTGATCCAACTTACCTTAAAACAGCTTTTCTTGCACTTTTTTTTTTATTGTGGAGCACAGTGGTGCTGCTTTTCAAAATAAACAAATCTAGGTCAATTTGTATCACATAAAATTATTTTTACTGTTCTTTGGAATGAAACATTTGAGATTCAGAACAGCATTGCCTTCATCCTTAAAAATGAAACACCTTCTTATTTCAGTTAACACTTCTGCCATAAATTTGGCCCCTTAGACCTTGGATGAGTTATGATCTTTAAAATATTTATGACCATACAAGCTACACAGATGTGTAATGCATTAGTGGTTTCAAACTAATTGAGATGATCTGTTACGTAGAGATCAGCAAACAGATAGCCTGTTTTTCTTTGTATTTCTAAATATATCCCATCTCTATACTTGTACATTTGGGTCAATAATAGCTTATTGAAAATATTTCACTTTCTTTTTCTTTTTAAACATTATTTTAACAAAACAGTCACCAAATGTAGGGGCTGTAGCAAATGCTGCACTGTATGGAGGTCAAATGTTAATTTTTGCTTTATGTACATTTTGAAAGAACACCTTGAGCCCCTAAGGAAATATAACACATTTTCCTAGTGTATATATGTGTTTTTCTCCTTTTCCAAATAATTTGATAGTGGTTCCATTGCTATACTTTCTAAAGGAGGTGAGGAGAATTTTTCAGGCGTTGAAATGATTGCTTCAAGCCTCACAGCTATACCTAAAATCAGGAAGGGATCTAGCTTATTTCACTGACATCTTGCTGACAGACATATCACAAACCTCATAAGAATATCATAATCCTTGGTTATGCAAATATGTGGATCAAGATTGCTTGGAGGCAGACACCCAAGCAAATGATAATGTAGCCCCCTCAAGGACATCAGCAATTATTTTGACAGAGGAATTGGAATGTTTCCAAAATAATAAGGCAGAGAAGAAAATAGCAATAGCTTTACCTGCAAATAGATATAGATCATCAAAATGCAGGTTAATTGGATTCAACATATAGAGTCCCTTTCCCTCCTTTTTTTTTTAACAAAAATTAATGAATGAAAAGCAATAAAAATTGAACTCCTGATCAGCATGTCTTCTCCTCACCTAAAAACAGTAGCAAGGCAAACAAATTTATGATTGAGAGAGATAATTTATTTATTAAAATAAATATTATCATCCAAATCAAAGGCACTCAGGGAGGGAGACATTAAGTCTAAGCAAGCAAAATCATAGAAACACATTAAATCTCATTAAAATATTGAAATCCATTAATTAAGAAAGCTTGTGAATGATTCCTTCATCATTCTGTGCCATATACAATCAACACATTAAATCTCATTAAAATATTGAAATCCATTAGTTAAGAAAGCTTTTAAATGATTCCTTCATCATTCTGTGCCATATATAATCAAAAATTGTCATCCCCATATGGATCTTTTCACAGAGGTTCCCAATCTGGCACTCATATAACAACTCATATTGTCAATCCAAACTTATATATCCTAATATCACTAAAAAAAGAAATTTTTGACTATACTTTTAATCAAACATGCTTTATGAGATAACAATACTTAAAACAGTTTATTCTGTAACAAATCATATAATCATACCAAATCAATCCTAAAAACC
>BHEV01063167.1:0-15349 GCA_004319985.1 Emydocephalus ijimae | reverse complement strand
CGCGGGCTTGTTGGAAACTGTTAATAAAGAGCTTAAATGAAGTCACCGACTCTGAGCGTTCTTTTGCGGACTTGACAGAAGGAATCATTAGGGCAGAGAACCGGTTGTTAAATTATTTGAATCCCACCACTGCATACAGTGTTAAGAATGCTAAGAGTTAACTACCATGCAATAACTCACACTGAACATTGCAGCCTAACAAGTCAAGCTGGGGTGAATTCATGAAAAAACTACTGGCAAAGGATAAAAGGAAAAGCTAAATAGCTGTCTTTTGGAAGATTTCATTGTCTGAACTTTCCACCTATGGTATTTAGCTGTCCTCCCAAACCTCATAAAGTTTAACAGATTAACAGAGTTGGAAGGGGCCTTGCAGATCTTCTAATCCAATCCCCCACCCGACCAGGAGACATTACACCATTTCTGACAAGTGTCAGTCCAGTCTCCTCTTGAAAGTTTCCAGTCATGAATCTTCTACAACTTCTGAAGACAAGCTGTTTCATTGGTTGATTTTTCTCACTGTTGGAAAATTTCTTCTTATTTCTAGGTTGAATCCCCCCTTGATCAATTTCCATCCATTATTCATTGTTTAGCCTTCAGATGCTTTGGAAAATAGCTTGACTCTCTACTCTAGGGGACAGCCCCTCAAATATTAGAATACTGCTATCATGTGTTCCCTGGTCCTTCTCTTCACCAGACTAGCCATGCCCACTTCCTGCAACCATTCATCCTGTGTTTTACCCTCCAGTCCCCTAGTCATCTTGGTTGTTCTTCTCTGTATTCTTTCTAGAGTCTCAACATTTTTATAGTGTGGTGACAAAAACTGGATGCAGTATTCTAGGTGTGATCTTACTAAGACTTTACAGAGTGATATTAATACCTCACTTAATCTTAATTGTATCCCTCTGTTAATGCAATTTAGGATTGCATTGGCTTTTTTGGCTGTTACCACACTGTTGGCTCATATTTAATGAGACTCCAAGATCCCTCTCATAGTTACTGCTATTAAGCCTGGTTTCACCAGGCCAACTTGATCAGTTGTTAGCCCATGGACAGAGGGATGTGAATTGGAATTAGTGAATGATTGTATATTTGAATTCTTTCTTTTCAGAAATGATAAAATCAAGAAAATTTTATTGTTGTTAAATCTCAGTGATTTGTGTTCCTCATTGCATAAAATTTGATTTTATGGAGATTGCAGCTAACCCTCTACATAGGAAAGGTGTGGAAACATTATTTATTTATTTTTTTGTTTATTTATTTATTTACTTAATTTATATTGCCTCCTATTTGCCCATGGAGACTCGAGTTGGCTTACAGAATGTAAAACCATATTTAAAAAAAAAAAACAATAAAAACTAACAAAAAGAATCAAATAAATTCATGAAGTACAATAGAACAAAATCTGGAAAAATAAATAAATAAATTATACCATGTTTCCCCCCAAATAAGACCTAACTGGAAAATAAGTCCTAATGCATCTTTTGGAGGAAAAATTTTGGAAGAAAAATTAATATAAGACACGGTCTTTGGGGGAAACACGAGTATCTGTTCTATAATGAGAATGAAAAACAAAAAAACAAAACAAAGACCTCTCATTGGATCTAAGTTGCTGTGTAATGAAGTTCATTCCATCCCAACAGACATTAAGCTGTTACTTTTAAAAAAATGACTCTACATAAGCCAATGTAGTGTACATTTATTGTTGGTCTTAAATTGTGGTAAATCAGGGTCATGTCCACTCTTAGTCATGTGAGTGGATTTAGGACAATCACTTTTTCCCTCAAATCAATTTATTTCATGGATAGTTGACTTCAAATTCCTGGAGATAGGCATGATATAAATAAAAGGATTTAAAAAATAACTTACCACATATACATTTGTAGATTATTTTTTCAAGGTATCTACTTTATATATATTTTCCATTTCTGTTTGATAGTATTCTGAAATAAATATTGAATTGTAGTATTGAGGAAATCTGAAGAATATTTATGTTTATATGTTAACAATGATTACAGCAATTTGAATTAGAATTTAAAACTTCATATTCCTCTAGCATTCTATCTGTTCTCTTACGAGTGCTGGTTATGTTGAGGGGACAAGTACCAAACATTGCGACCAGCATGGTATTTGGTTATGATTTTGGAACATCATACGTTCACTTTTTTATTCTAGCTCCAGAAGTTGTGGAAATTGAGTAGGTGGGTATATGGTAAAGCAAAACTACATGCTAATTAGGACAGATATATTTCTTGTACTTAATGTATGGTAGCAGGGGAAAAAAACTACTTTCCCCCCACTAATCCTTATTTGATTTAATAAAAGAAAAGTATTCTTGAAATTCTTTCAGGAGAAGAATTTCAGATAAAATTTCTTGATGGAGCAATTATATCTTTGTTTTTATTTAAATAAGTGGTGACTTGTTTCATTGTATTAATATGCTTAATTAATGAACTTCATTAAGTTCAGCATATATCTGTTTTTCAGATTTAAGAGTAAGCCACAGACTAATATTTAACTTACATTTCTCTCTCCTTTTTCCTCCATGCCTGTTATCTTCCCAATCTCCAAGTCTGATTGCTTCTATTTCAAATCCTTCAAAGTAAATTAGACAATTGTTTTGATGGCTACTGCTGCAAAGGGGTGTTCTTGAATTTTACCTTCAATGTACCAATTAAATTGTACATAATAGTGACAGCACATTGACATTGCAGAAGTAAATGATGCAATCTGTTGGCAGTTGAGAAACATTTGGAGTTTACTTAATTTCATTTATCCTGACCAATGTGCATATTATGAAGTGGGATATTACAGGCAGAAAAATATTTAGAAGCACATTTGGCTGATTGAATTGGTATTTCTAATTTAATAGAATGACATAATCAATTATTATTATTTGAAGATCAATTATCAGAGTAGATGTTATTGGGTTGCATGGATATATAGTCTTCCTGTGACCAGCATCACTGTGACAAAGCAGTATTACTATTATTGTTATAATATATTAAAAATGTGAAATCATAGCTGCTTGTTCTTAAGCTGATGTTGGCCTTCAAAAACAACTTCCAAAGAACCTATAGTAGTATTATAATATATTGATGTAGTATATGTGTGGATCCAAGCAATGTGGCTTTTTGCAATTGACATAAAAATAGAACTTAGACTTATATACCTTCCATGGTTGTTTACAACTATCTCTAAGCAGTTTACAGAATCAGCATATTGCTCCCAACAATCTGAGTCCTCATTTTACCAACCTTGGAAGGATGGAAGGCTAAGTCAACCTTGAGCCGGTGAGGATCAAATCAGCAGAATTAGCCTGCAATAAGCGCACCAACATGCCTACCATCCCTGTCCTATTGATTCTTTTATTTCTTTTATTTTTCTTATGTGTATCCATGTATTCATGACTATGTTTTTACTTATATCGATTATCTGGTAAGCAATTGACAAATAAATAAATAAATAATAAATAAAAATACTGCATTCTAACCACTGCACCACCATGGCTCATGAAAATTTTGTCAATGCACAGATTTTCTATATAATGTCCAAGACATTACATAGTAATGCCACCCAGGGTGCCGATAACCACTGGGACCAGCATGCCTGGTTTATGCCATAATCTTCCAACTTCAGTTTACAGACTTGATACTTTGGGACTTTCTCCAATTCTTTGTCTTCTATCCCACTATTCTCTGGTATTGCCACAACGAATTTCTACACTTTCTTCTTTTTGATCAAAGTGACATTTGGTGTGTTGTGTGTCAAGAATTCATCAGTTTACAGTCTGAAATTCCACAATGTTTTAGAAACATAGGGATGAAAGAAATCTTGGAAGTTTTTTAATCTAACTTCCTGATCAAGGCCATCCAAATGGTTGTCCACTACACTCTTGAAATGGACTGGAGCACCTACAACTTCAGGATGAAAGCTGTTCCATTGACTAATTATTCTCACTTTCAGGAAATTTCTCCTCATTTCTAGGCTGGATCTCTTTTTAATTAGCCTCCACTCATTCCTTCTTGTCCTGTCCTCAGGTACTTTAGAGAATAAGCCAACTCCCTCTTTTCTGTGATAGTCCTTCAAATACTAAAAGACAGCTATCATTTCACTCCTAATCATTCCCTTTGATAGTGTAGACATACCCTGTTCCCTTAATTGTTCATCATACTGTTTAGCTTTCAGACACCTTATGGTATTTGTTGCTCTTCTCTGCATACTCTTTAGAATCTCTGATTGATTGATTGATTGATTGATTGATTGATTGTATCATGGTGACCAGAACCATATGCAGTATTCCAAGTATGATATCACGAGTGCAGTAGAAAGTGGTACTATGGTGGTACAGTTCTACATTAGGTTCTACGCTTAGGCAAGAAAAACAAAATGCACATGTACAGTATATGTGGTACCTCGCTCAATAGTAATAACTGTTGGCGTCTTAGTGGACAATCATTTAAATATGAGCTACCAGTGTGCTGCAGCTGCCAAAAATCCTAACACAGTTCTAGGTTGCATAAACAGAGAGATAGAATCAAGATCACATGAAGTGTTAATACCACTTTATAATGCCTTGGTAAGACCACACTTGGAATACCGCATCCAGTTTTGGTTGCCATGATATAAAAGCCAAATATTTAGCATGGATTTGGCATTTTTATCTACCTATTAAGTCCTTGGATAAGAAGATATGTTCCAAGTAAAACTATCTTTTGCAATTGACTGTTGATGATTTTGTCAATGCTGATGGTTCAACTGTTTTTTATTATTATTATTCACTGGAATAATAAAAATATTGAGTAATTATATACTATTGCTGAAAAATAATTAGATTCTAAAGGTACAATTCCATTTAGTTTAGGTTAAAGCAATCACTGTAACACATTCATTTATTTGAATGAATTGATATTGTTAAAACAATTGCTATAGAAGTGCACTCAGAAGCATAACAAATGTTTAGTTCCATGAACCTGTACTGGCCAAAATCTAAAAAGCCACAAAGAGAATTCAAAATAACCAAACATATTTTTTGCCATGCGTATTCTGAAGACCAAATGTTCCTATATCTGAAGGACTGGCCCATCCAAAAGGCCATATGGCTTGGAAAGTGGTTTTTCATATGGCATATTGTTTTTTTAAAAAAAGCCACTTGTACATGCCTGTATATAAAACCTTCATTCTTAACAGTGTTCAGAATTGTTAACAAAATAAAATAGACATGATTAGAGGTGTCTTTGGAACACAGCCAGTGTCTTTGTATCACCTGAACCATCGACCATATGGATTTTTCTCTGTAATTATTTTATTATTGGATTTCCTGCCATTCTCATTGGTCTGCTAAACATTGTACTTACTGAGCCAACACCATTACAAATAAATGTTCCCAAGCCATGTGTTCCTTAAATATTTGCTTATTGTATTATGTAGATTGCTTTTAAGAGAAAACATTTTATACAATGATTATATTTTTAAAACAAAAGTGCCAAGTGACCTTTCATTCACCCTCCATTAGCTTTCTAGAATAATCTGACAGTTTGGTACAAGTGAAAATTTGCCTCAGTTATATTTGCCAAGATGGTAGCACTCTGACACACTATGTAAATATTATTATTAGGATATAGAAACCCTATCAGATAAAAGAAGCAGCCAAGTTTTCATCAGTTTATGTCACATCTGTGCACAATTATCTTTTCTCCTCCCTCTAGATAAACTTGAGTAATAAATAGCTGTGAGAAATTTGTTGGGCAAGAATCATTTGCTGCCTCATAAACTCATAACCAAGTGAAGCCATCACTTACAAGAACAATTAAACAATCCCATTGCTACTCTAGAAGAGTTTAAGTGAAGGCAATATTATGCAGAACAGTAAATTAGCCTGCCTCCACAAAATCACCTCCCCTCAAAAAAATAAACCCCCCAAAGTTGGCTTTCTTTAAATGTTCAAATTCTTTAGATTTGACATTATTTTCTGTGCTTCCATAATGCCTAGATTTCAACACATTCTCTATGATTTGTGATTTAATTACCATTTCTCATTATATGTGCTACAGTAAAAGAGCAAATGAGCATTTGAGGATTTTGTTGTTGCTGGAATTGTAGTTGTTGTCTAATATAAGTTATTTATGGCAGGAACCTTTCAACAGCTCTTTTGCTATAACTGTCAAAGGAAGAATTGCACCTTGCCCAAGAAATTTAACCAAATAAGCAAAACTTAGAAAGGTGAGAGCTGAATGATCGACAAGTAGTTGAATGTATTAATGAGTAGCAACATTACTTTTAAACTCTTAATGTGGTAACTTTTTTAAAAATTTGTCAATTGCTTACAAGATAATAGGTATAAGTAAAAACATAGTTATAAATACATGGATACATATTAAAAAAAAATTAAAAAAATTAAAGAAACAATAGGACAGGGACAGTAGGCACGTTGGTGCACTTATGCATGCCTCCTACAGACCTCTTAGGAAAAGGGTGAAGTCAAAAGTAGACAGTCTAAGGTTAAAGTTTTTGGGGTTTGGGGAAAAAACCACAGAGTCAGGCAGAGTATTCCGGACATTTATCACTCTGTTGCTGAAGTCATATTTCCTGCAATCAAGTTTGGTGCAATTAACCTTGCGTGTGTACCTATTATTTGCTCTTGTGTTGTTATGGTTGAAGCTAAAGTATTCACTGATAGGTAGAACATTGCAATGTATGATTTTATATACTATACTTAGATCAGACCGAAGGTGGTGTAGTTCTAGGTTTTCTAGATCTAGAATTTTGAGTCTGGTGGCATAAGGTATTCTGCAATGAGCAGAGGAGTGGAAAACTCTTCTTATGAAATATTTCTGGACATTCTCAACTGTGTTAATATCATATATGTAATATGGGTTCCAGACTGATGAGCTGTATTCGAGTATCGGTCTAGCAATTGTTTTGTATGCTCTAGTTATTAGTGTAATATTATCAGAGAAAAAGCTATGTAAGATTAGGTTAACAACTCTTAATGCCTTTTTGGCTATGTAGTTACAGTGGGCTCTAGCACTTAGGTCATTTGAGATGAGTACTCCAAGATCCTTGACAGAGTTCGGATCATCAACAAGGTCTTGACTATTCAGCCTGTATTTTATTTTCTGATTTTTTTTGCCAATACGTAGGGCAGAGCATTTATTTGTTGAGATTTGAAGTTGCCATTTGTTTGACCATTCTGATACATAGTCAAGGTCATTTTGAAGGGTAGCAGTATTGTCGGTGGTGTTGAATAGCTTTACATCATCAGCGAAGAGAACACAGTTGCTCTTGATATGATCACAGAGGTCATTTATGTAGAGTATGAAAAGAGTTGGTCCTAGAACACCGTCTTGGTGGTTGAGGGAATTCCCTGTTGAGGTAATTCCCCGTTAGGAGAATGAGCGCATACAGGGAGACGTATTTGAGAGTAGTGTTTGAATAATACACACACAGCACACAAATACACTGTACAGTAAATGTAGGTTTTTACTTCCAGAAAGGTTTAAGCAAAGTTCAAAACTAGCAGTCCAAAGTCATTCACAGGTTAAATCAGTCAGTTTTCAGTCCAGGGATAATCCAATAACAAAGTCCAGTGTCAAAAAACAGTTCAGTATCAGACTTACATCAAATCCAGGAATAACAATCAATAGGAGGAATGGCAATACTCTCCAACAGAAGGAAACAGAGACACACTGAAACTTCTTCTGAGACTAAGGCTAAAACTAAACAACCCAGGTTTCTGGCTCCATCTTATGGCTATTTGAGAAACCACACCCAACTACAGTTTTTGCATTTTCTTAAAGATACAGTATTAAAATGTCTATCCTGGTTTATATATTGTCCAACCCAAATAGTGTTAGGTGATTTACATTCCTAACTGGGACACTACTGTTGACAGGTACAGAATTTGATGGGATGCTCCCAATTTTGACCATTTGTTGTCTGTTTGACAGGAATGTCCATGATTTCTTTTCTCCTTGATAGTATGTTTAAAAATATATCTAATGAAAAATCATAGAGGATTGTGTAAAAGGTGTTTATTTTTTTAATAAAAAACAACTATTCTGTAATGATCTGTTCACTTCAACCCATAATATAATTCTACATTCACCTTCCCCCCCCCCCCCGCCACAGCGATATTAATATTTCTGAAATGTGTGAGTTCCATAGTTAAACAAAAATGAAGTTCTCAGCTTGCCCATTTTGTGATCAAATAGAAAAGTCTATGTGGCCAAAAAATTCCTATTTGTGCACCATATGCTTCTTCCTATTCTAAAATGATTAAGCAAGCATTGAGGATGCCAAGGATGTCATATGGTATAGCTGTCATTGTACTGATTATGTACTTATATGCAATAAACAAAGTAATAAATAAGCATGCAAAGTAATTATTCATGTATGTGATGCTTATGCAATAAAGTTTTTTTCTAGAGATGCCCACTGCAAGTTGTTAGTCTCTAGAGGTTAATTTCCTACATATATCTGGTACTTTGATACATATTATATCCTTTCTTCAGGCATCCATGATATATACAAATGTGATTTCATTTTTATAACAACTTCATGAGATACATTATATTGAGAGAATGTGCTCAATTAAAAAGGAATTCATGGTTAATTTAGACTTTAGACCTAGATGTCCTTATATCCTGGATTGCTGAACACATGATCAGAGAATAAATATACACTTGCAGGTACTTTTCCTGATTTCTGCTGAGAAATACATGTAATGTATTTTTTATTACTCTACAAAATAATCAAAGAAAATTGACATAATGAAACGCAAAGTACCATTTTCCTGAATCCACTTAATTTATAAGAATTATTACAAGCTGTACATGAATGTCATTGGCATGAATATAAAATGGTCCACTGATTTGTTTGAAGTATGTCCAAATGCATAAAAAAAGGGGGGGAGAGAAATGAATTTTTCATAGGAAACACTATGGGCAATTTTCCTCCTAGTAAAGGTTGACCATTTCATGAATAAATTCTGCAACTATAATTTCTCATAATTTCAAGCAAAACACTGAAACACAATTACCTTAAACATGCACATATTAGAGAAATGTACAGACAAAAATTCAAATATTAGAAGAAATATTCACAAAAATAATTTTTATATATATAGTCTGAAAAAACAAAGAAAAAGTGCTATGCAAACTTTATAATTATACTTGTAAACTAAGACAAAGGAACTGTATGTTGTAATGCTAACCTTTTCAAGTAGAATTTGTCTTACAGGGCTGATAAAGTTGGTCCTGATGAATTTTTCTCCTTTATGCAATATTGGGAGGTCAAGACCTTTATTCTGCTTGCATATATTTGCTCTATAAATACTAAAATCTTCTCAGAATACACTAACAAATGAAACCAAGTAAAAAACCTCAGCTTGTATTAAAACTTTCAATCTATTCCACTTCAAATAATTACTGTTGCTTATTATAAGAAACTCCTTTATGCTGAGTTCATAAAGCCTGAAAAACCTTTTGCAGGAGAAGAACATCCAAGTATAATGCAGATGTTTGGGGCATAGTTCCCACGATGACCATATGGCTGACATTTATGAAAGTATAGCAAGACATCTGTGGTACATGTGGATAATTTCCCCTCATCCATGCTGTTGTAGTTCTCAGCTTTCAAACCAGGAACTTCCCAAGATAATTGCAGAAGTTTCAAACTGAATGTTCTGCATCCAAAGAAGATGCTATACTAATGAGCTATGGTGTTTTTCTGATGCTCCATTAATGTTACTACTATTACATTATTATACAACTGCTACCATTATTCCTACTACTACTATTTCCATTGCTAAGCTATAAAGACATACTCAGTTTGAGCTCAGGGGCCATGAAGTTTTCTTTGCAATAACATGATAGTGTTTTAACTCTTACTTTCATTGGGATTTACCCTTCCTACTACAGCTCTATTACTATTTAAATATTAATAGTAGTAGAAATAATAATAATAATAATAATAATAATAATAATAATAATAATAATAATAATAATAATAATAAATGAACATTGTTTAAAACTAGAACCCCATCAATATTTTTCTACTAGGAAACGTGCACTATCTCTTTATCTAAAAAAAAAGCCATGGATGCAAGATGTGGTGACATCACTGGCTGAAGGAGAGGGGTCCTTGCCATGGGGAATAAAGGGACATTCCAGTTTAGAGTACAACTGGGGGAAGGAAATGTATGAGATAAAACCATTAGGTCTAGATCTGCCATTTTTGCAAGGGAAGGCAGGCAGTCTGCTAATATTCTTGTAATATAGACTATCAATAATAAAATATCTTTCTGAATCTATCCATGAGAGGTTCTGTTGCTTGCCCCTGACACAAATACAGATAAAAAATTAATACTGGGTTCCAGTTACAATAGATTCTCATAGGAACAAATGCTGAAGAAATATGTTTCAGATACTTATGGCAAATATTGTAGGTTTACACACACACACACACCCTTCCAAATAAAACTCTTTGGATTGAATATGTTTTTTTAAAAAAATCTAAGGAATGTTATCAAGAGGAGTTGACATCAGTCTATGGTCATCTTCTTTACTCTTTACATAAATCTTTAATCTCAACATTACTCTTCAAAAGAAAAACAGTAGCAAGTTGAATAATTTCACCTTTGCATCTAAAATGGTTGGATGTTATCAATGCAATATACAGTACATGTCTCATTCTCATCATTGAAATGGTTTTCAGTAGAAGTGTCCTTCACACAAATATGATAAAATGGAAGAAAGGAGAAATGTGGTGGAGCCACTGATCATTACATTCCCATCAGCTGTATTCTACCACTGTGGTCTTAGCATCCTTGGGCTGTTCTTGAAATTTGGAAGCCTGACTACACCAGCACAAAGAAACACTGCTCACATGTATCTGGTTTTCATTTCACTGAAATCAGAGCATGGGAGATGATAATAGGTTCAGGAAAGCAGAGGGGTTCAATCATTGTTATGACTGGTTAACGGACCCAGGTTTCTATTTCCACGCAGTTATGACTGAAAACAGGATGACAAGCAAAGTTCAGTCATTATAAATATTCAATAAAACTGTGAAACTTTCTTCCTTCTTTAGATATTCAAGCCAAACATATCTCCTTGAAGCATGACTGCAAAGCAAAGGAACATACAGCTTTTTGAATGGCTAGACATTGCTTTGCTTGGTAACAGTGGCTTTAGCATATCTGGTGGAACAACTGGCATATGTGGAACAACTGGTTCCACATCAACATTTTGTTAAGGCAAAAGTCTATACCTCTCTAAAATATTTCACAAGGCAGAGAAACGTACCATCAGAAAATTAGATGAAGCATCTCCTCGGAGTAGATTATTGTCAGTCCCCAAATCCTAACAGTGATAATAATAATTATTATAGTATGGTACTGGTTGTTGCATTGTTCATAGGTATATTTTGTATAATTTTGCGTTTATAAGTCATATTTCCCAAACCTAGAGGGAAAAATGAATACAAAATATTTATATTATTTAAAAATAATATATTAAGTTTGTATTACAGTTGATGTGGAACTTTATTCTGTGGAATTCAATAGAAGATTCTATTGAATTGTATAACATTTTTACCTGGGAATGAGATAAATAGGCATACAAGTATCTGGAAATGGGACTTGCTTCTGGGCAGATAAGCATAGGATTACAGCAATGACAATTTAGTATGCCAAGACAGAACTCTGCAAGTGAACATTTTGGAATTGAAAAGAATCAGATGTCCTTGATCTCCTTTGGCCCGCTTGCCTGTATTGGTCAGACTTTCATAAATCATATTTTGCTATTTATCTCAAACATAATGTTGTGAGATTCCATTTTTTTTAAGCTTAAACCGCAGTGACCAAGCACATTTGTATCTTTTTTACTTCTTCCTTTTGTCAAAAGAATGAAGTTTCTTTCTTTTCTTTCTTTCTTCATTTACAGAACGTTTCTAATTTCTTTTTTGGCGGGGTGGGAGAGGGAATATCAAGGTATATTAGATATATTTTATCGAATAAAATCAAGCAGATACCACAATAAGATTTTCTCTATGCATCCGATGCCTTTAAAATATTAAAACATTTTATGAAGATTATCAAGCAGATACCACCTTCAAGGGAGGAAAGTACATAGGTTAAGAGTGGAATTAAGAAGATTCTATTTTGTTGTTTTGTTTGCTCCAAATGGATTTCTTTCAATTTTTCCAGTTTCTTGTATTAATATTCAATTGCTAGTAGATCTTGTGCCTGATCTTATATAATTTGATAGATATCTAGGAAATAAAATATAAAGCAAAGGCAAGATTCAAAAGAAAATTAAATTTCTACTTTGGTTAGCAGTCTTTAATGCTGTTAACTTGATCATCTTTGAAAATTAGAGGATAAATTGCATTTTCATGCAGCCTGAAAAGCCTCAGTTAAATATAGATGAATGAAGTAATAAATCTGTGTATGTAAATTTCTGTATATGTAAGAAGACATTTGAATTCTGACATAAAAGACAACATTTAGATTGGCATAGCACTTCAACATGTACTTTCCATTGATGCCTAATCTCTTCTTGTCCTTCAAGAAATATCTTGGAGTAAAATAACTATTCTTGGCCAATTTAGCACATCTGGTATTAAATCTTCAGGAAAAAAAATGCATACGTTATTGAGCTATTTTTTTTTCGAAGCGTCATATTGATTTCTGTAGTGGAAGCGAAGAGTTCCCAGATGTTAGCTTTTCAAATCACTGACATTTCAGAGCTTTTTGGGAAAAAAGTTCACAGCTAGTAAAGCTAGTGAAAATGCTCTCATATGTATATATATGAAAGGAAAACTGTGTCAATAATAATGTTACTTCTGCTCATGTTTCTAATATTCTTATGCTAAGATCCATTAATAATATATTAATACAGCAATCCAACAAATCTTTTCATATGTCTGTATTAGGTAAATATATTAGATAAATATATTTATTTATTTCAATAAATACATCTATATATTTGCCTTCTGTTCTTTATTTGTTTTCCCTTTAAATTGGTTGGTTGGTTGGTTAGTTGGTTGACTGGTTGGATGGATGGTTGGTTGGTTGGTTGGTTAAGTGCCACTAAGTTTGTGTTGACTGTTAGCAGACACATAGATAGACTATCTCCAGGATGATTTGTTCCCAACCTGGATCTTCAAGTTTTTCAGTGGTGCATCCTTTGCTCAATCAAGTCCATCCTTCTTTTTTTCTTCCACCTTCCCCAGCATTATGGATTTCTCAAGGGAGCTGAATGTTTGCAGATAAAGACAACAGACTTAGATGTTTGCAGGTAACATACTAAAATATGATAATTTGACCCTGGTCATTTGTGCCGTGAATGAGAAACATGAATTAAACCATTATTTTATGATCCATTTGTTTCTGCTTTGGCCTTCATGTTATTTTCAGGATTATTCTTTCTGTATTCCACTTTTAGAGAAATCAACACTTTTAAAAAACTTGTTCTTCAAAGTATAACTTTCATTTTTGTAGAGAACCACATTGCCTGCATGATTCTAATCTATGTATCTCTATGTATACATGTCACAGCATCTGAATATCTTTCACTGGTATCATATCAAAGTAGTCTTCGACTTACAATCATTTGTTTAAGCAATGCTTATATGTTACAATAACATTGAAGAAGTGACTTATGTTTGGTCCTTGCACTTATGACCATCACAACATCCCCACAGTCACATGATCAAAATTTTGGGGCTTAGTAAACAACATATATTTATGATGGTTGCAGAATCCCAGGGTCATATAACCACTGACACTATCTCTATTAGGGAGATGGATGGTTCAGAAGCTTGACAAAATAAATAAACAAATAAAAAATAACCATTTGTCATCTTCCAAGCAAGCTTCTAACAAGCAGTCAATGTGGCAAGCCATATTCTCTAAACAACCATATGATTCACTTAACAAGTACAGTGATTTGATTAACAACCATGGCAACAAACAACCATTTTGTTTAGCAGTGGAAATTCTGGTCCCAACTGTGTTCATAAATTGCGGACTACCTGTAATCTGTGGCTGTTTCCTGACTTCTCATTCCTTTACTGTTACAATTAATCCTAAAAGGCAGAAGCTACCTACCTTTTCAGTATCTTCATTGTCACATTTAGGTTTGTTGTCATTAATTTGGTCATCTTTACAATTAGTCTTAGTCCTAGTCCCAGTTTTTACTCTCCTCCTTTATGTTCAGCTCTCAGATCATTTTAATTTTTAGCTGTCAGAGAAATGATCAGGGAAATTTAGCTTTCAGGGAAATTATCAGCACAGTTTATTGACTATTGATGCTTATTCCTGGGAATTTTAAAACTATGGTCCATTTCTTCTAATCCACCATCTCTTCATATGTATTCAGCAGATATATTGAATAAATAATAAGAGATTAAATAGCTTTGTCTTTATTTTTTGCTGATCTGGAGTTAGCATATTCCTTCATGTCCCATTCAGACTGTAGTTTCCTGTTGTGTTTGGTTTCACATAAAAACAATGAGCTATTCTGGAGTTCTCATTTTCCTAATATTTTCCACAGCTTGACATATTAACACAAAGAGTTTATGTGACTAATGACTGTTAGGAATCTGTCCACCAATTTGTTGGGTTGGCAATATATAAATGAACAATGTACGTTTGTAGCTTTAAGACAAAGTTACAATATTGATTTGTACTATGTTCCGATTGGTTGGTTGTGTTGAGAGTTGCCATAAGAGGGGGCTAGAGATCATGGCTTGCTTTCTCTGATATTCTGTATCTCTGACATTCTGTTGCTATCTAAGGTTTTCTGTTGTGCTTATACTTTGATATCTTTGTTTCCTGTAAATGACAAAGGCAACTGGTAAGAAGACTTTGTAATTGGATATTCTTTGGACTGTTAAACGTATATGACCTGGACTCTTTATTGGACTGTGCTATTTCTTAAAGTAAACTTTAACTCAATTTAGTGTAGATGTGTGTGGCTGGATAATTATTCATAACTATTATCATAAATGTTTCCATGTGCNCCCCGTGTTTTAGCCAATCAAAACACGGGGATTTCAAGTAGGGACATAACACCCCTCCCCTCTTGGTATCGTCCTTAGGTGGTGTAATCACGCAGGTAGGCGGGGCGCCGCCTAGTTCTACTTGACCTGCGCAATTCATTTTCAGGCTGTATCTTGTCTGGAACGGTCATGGCTTTGGCTGCTCCCTCGTTCTGTTGGGTGATCGGGCCTGTGCTTTCACCGTGGCTCCCGCCGGGCCCTACCTGTTCGGTTGAGCCACGGGTTTCGCCGCTCCCTCCTGGGTCCACCGGGTTGGTAGAGCTGGCTGGAAGGCTCCTCTCCGATG
>BHEV01063164.1:0-37327 GCA_004319985.1 Emydocephalus ijimae | reverse complement strand
TTCTCTTGGGATGATCGTTTGTTGGATCTCTTTGCTCATGTGGCTGGTTATAATTTTCTTCTTGGTTATTTTTTCCAGATAAGTGGTTGGGTCCATGTTTATGGGTTTGTATGTGGAGTCTTGGAATAGGTCTGTCAATTTTGTTTCGTAGACTTTTCTATCCATTACTACTGTGGCATTACCTTTATCTGCTGGAAGTATGATTATGCTGCTGTCTTTTTTTAGGGCTTGCAGGGCTTTTAGTTCCTCTTTGTGCAAGTTGATTTTGGGTGGTTTGCTTGTGCATAGGATGTTAGTGACTTGGTGTCTTATTCTATCAGCTTCATCTGTATTTAAACCAAAGATATTTTTATTGGGAATTTTACCTGAAATATATTGAAATATCTGATTGTAAATGTATTAACAGTGGCTAGGATTGTATTTGCTAAAAAGTGGAAAAATGAGAAAATACCATCACAAGAGGAAATCAATAAGAAAATATTGGAATGTGCTGAAATGAGTAGATTGACATTTGAAATTAGAGAAAAAGAGGATAAACAATTTTACAAAATTTGGGACCTTTTCTATCAATGGTTGGACAATAAAATACAGTAATGAAACATGTAGACTTTTAGAAAATAATATATATACAAAGATGTACTTCTTTCTTATTATATCTACAAAATGATTTTAGGATAGATTTGGGATGATAATATGAACCGTTATAAAATAAACTAAGTAAATTATGATTTTCTTGTAAAACATGAATGAATAAAAGTATAGTCAAATGATGGATTAATAATGATACTAAGGTATTTAATTTTTGATTGACAATATGAGATCATATGTAATTGAAGACTACGAAATGGAAGCACAAAACAATTTGTAAACCAACCGGCACATTGTATGTACACCTATGGAAGATGCCTTGATGTTTTTATGTTTTGTTTATGTTTGTTTTTAAAAACCAATAAAAATTAAAAAAAAAAAGAAATGAGGAGACTTTTCAATTACCGGCTTTTGCAAAGTTTCCCACACACCCCAAAAAATAAACTTTTAGAAGAATGGAATCTAAAACAGCAGTAAACCACAGAACTAGGCAGCCTATTTCTTGTTTGATTTCCTGGGATTTGCCTTACTATTAGAAATGCATAGTGACCAAAGTCTTCAAACTCAAGAAGTCATAAGTCTATCAATTTTTTTTTATCCATATGACATAAAACTTAGCAAACTGATTATTGCTTTTGTTGAGTGAATCCGGCTTCCATCTCATAGAAACATAGGATACTTCCTGATCAGTTAAAAGGGTCAAGTGCTATTTCCTTCAAGGAAGGAAGGAAGGAAGGAAGGAAGGAAGGAAGGAAGGAAGGAAGGAAGGAAGAAAGGAAGGAAGGAAGGAAGGAAGGAAGGAAGGAAGGAAGGAAGGAAGGAAGGAAGGAAGGAAGGAAGGTGATGACAACAATAACAATGTTTTAAATGTACACATGCAACCCATCTCATATCCATGACTCTGGTTTTCTAACAAATGAAAATAGAATAAAAATAATAAGCAAAATTATAAATCACATAAAATAGTCACTGAGCAACAGCACTAACAATTGTCCCAAATAAATACAGTCAAGAAATGAACTGAACTACATTATTACAGTTTTAGGCTTGATGGCAAAACCAGGTCTTTAAGGCCTTAACCAATGCTAGAAGGATTGGGGAAAGTTTGATGTCTGAAGGGTTGCTTTCCAGCGAACAGTATACACAAAATTGTTGGGATATTGTGAAATTTTGATATCTCATGTGATGTTGTTCTTTTTTTTTAATTAGAGGAAAGGTTTAGTTAGGTTTTAGGTCACAGGGTGTATAATTGATTTTTAAAGGAAAAAATTATAATAAAGATAAAGCTTGGCTGTTTTGGATACAAAATGCAAAGTAAGAATTATTAGAGAATACTCTGAGGCTGAGAATAATGAAAGTCAGTTGAAAAAAATGACTGATAGAAGACAAAATAGTAACTATTACTGATGACCCAGCATGAAATTACAAGAAGCCATTTCAATAATCTTGGTGAAATGAGGTCCACCAGGTCACAAAGAGTTGAAAGTGACAAAACAATTTGAACAACAATAGCATTCTTATTTGCCAAAATCACTGGAGAGCCCAATGGCTGAATCTGACCTTTCTTCCCATAAAGTATATGTTCAGCCCAAAGATATAATCTTCCTTAAGATACATGATGCAGTCAGCCTTCTATTATACTCAAATCTCTCCTGGAAGAAGTGAGTTTTATTTTTAAAAAGATCAATTGGGAGTTATCATGTAGTTAGAATTAAGAATATACAGTATATATATTCCTCAAATAAATTAATCATGTCAGTGGAATTTACAATGTCCTGCTATGAAATCATCTATCTAGCAATCCTTATACTTTCCCTACAGAAAACGGGCTCTGAGGAGTAAAGTGTAGAAGAGAGTTGTGAGAAAGCCAACTTTTCAAGAAGGAGCCTCTCAAGGCATCATAGCCTTGAGGCTGATATCCGTCATTCTGCAGAGCTATCAACATCCTTCACCTCTTTCAAATTTTCTCTCTTAACCTCCCTTAACTCCACTTCAAATGAATAGCACCACATGGTACAGCAACATACCATGCAGGAAAGGCTAATTGAAAAAGAGGGGAAAATGGTTTTCTTGGTATAGTGTTTTCTCTGCGTGGGGATGGAGAGTATAGAAAATATAGATAACCAAGAGGAATTTTACACACACACACACACACACACACACACACACACCACATGATTTAAAGGTAGAGTAATTCAACCCCTGTAGGAATTTGTAAAGGTGACTGAAAATTCCATTTGTGTGTGTGTATTCACATATTCCATACTCTCATGATGATACTTGGTTCCTATTATTTATCCTTATTGACACAAACAATATTCCAATTATAAGGCAAAAAACTCCATCATTACAAGTACAGGGAATGGTCACTTACAATGTTCTGTCCACAAAAAGCATTTCAGTTGAGTAAATAATAATATAAAATATATATGAAGGATATATACAAGAGCATTAAGATTAATTTAAATAAGCATATTTATGCAACCAAAACACAGCATTCTACATTTCCATATAGGTTACCAACAGAAAAGTGAAGTATGTTCAAAGATTTGTGAAAGTTTATTGCTCTGAAACTGAAAGTTCCACAAAAAAAAAAAAAAAAAAAAACCACAAACATACAGAAAGAGGGGAGCGAGAGAGAGAGAGAAAGAGAGAGAGAGAGAGAGAGAGAGGCCTGAAATAGCATATTTCTTATATTTAAAACAGAAGGCTGAAGTCCAGTGAATTAGGGAAGATAGTCTTTCACCATCTGTTCAGAATTCTTGAAATATAAACCTCACTATTATAGCACTGCCAAAAAGAAAGTACAAGAGCAAAAACTCTTTGTCTATGTGCCGGGGATGAAGTAAAAAGAAGATAGTGACTTTAATTTAGTAATGTCTTTCACAAAAAGTAGGTTATGTGCCAAATAAAAAAGCAAATAAACCAACATCAACAATGATATTATATTCTGTTACTTTGTTAATATAGTATAATAGAACAAAGATGGTGGCTACTTTCCAACCCTCAGATGCCTTCAAGACAAGTACATTTTACTAACTTCCAGAATGTCAAGGTGCTTTCTACGCTCTGGAGAATGGCTATTCTGCAGCAGAGGGCTGAAACAGGAAACCTGATCACTATGGTTATTCTTAGCAATGTAGCCACAAGCAGATTTTGTAGTGGAACACACACTAGATAGGTTGTATATCGGATTATTTACTAAGCTTGTCTGTGATCTATGTTGTGTTCTAAGTGGTGTATGATCTAGATCTTGGGCAACTGTTATGTCATAATTCTTGCACACTCAGTTGAATTTATTCTTCTATTCTTTCAATAAAGCAAGTAGTAGAAAGTATACTCCTTCCATGCTTTGTTTTTGTTTGACCAGTAAAAAAGACAGAACAGGGTGGAATTGTTGGGAGGAGCCAATCAATGTAGAATTGTTGGCAAACAATTGATATAATAAAACAATTTAACACTACTGAATTTGCACCTGGAAACATTGGTCATCAATGCAGCATTCCCAATTCAACTGATGTATGGCTGTTTGCCAACAACTGGGCTAATGCAGTTTGGAGCAGGGAAAGGTTTCTGAGTGACTATTTTAAAGGCAGGCAGCCCCATATAAAATGCATTGCAATAATCCAGATGGATGATGGAAAAAAAACATGAGTCACTTTGGCCATTGTTGCATTATTTTTTCCCTTAGTCCAGGGATATCAAACTGGCAGTATGCAGGCCAGATGTGACATGTGTGGGCCATGCCTTCCCCAGTTCAGCAAATGGAAAAAACATCACAAAACATCATGTGACAGCAATGTGATACCACAAATTTGACAAAATATGTGCTTGTCCCATTTAAGGAAAATGGCAGACATGTGGGTTTGAAGCCTTGCATTTTAATTTGGGGCCTAGATTTTTAATCTCATTAATCTTATTAATCTCATTATAGTAGAAATTCATATCTTATGGAAGGGAAAACATTGAAATTTAAGTATGTCAATAATGAAAACGTGTTCCTGTTACCAGAATTTACAACTACATATTAGATCTTTGAAATTATGACTATTCCTAGGCTGGGAAACCCTTCTTATGGTCAGTCATACCTTATGAGCAGATTCCTGCAACTTGCTTTATTACAGGCTATCCTTGAAAGACATTCTGAAGCTGCAACTGGCCCAAATATGAAGTGAAGTGGGTGCACCTTAGTATGGTTGTGTAATATTATTTTTTAAACTTTACTACTTTCCAGTGGGATTACAAATACAATTCAAATGCTAATGGTCATGTGTAAAGCCCTTTATAACATAGGACATACAATAGGTGTTTGTGAGATTTCCTCTTTTTAATTGTCTTCACTCATCCTAGAAGATATGACAGTGTCATCATGTTCTGAGCCCTGTCAATAAAATAAAGTCAATTTATGGGAACTAAAAAGTATGCCTTTTCTATTGTTGTTGATGCATTTTTGAGTATCATCACTGTCCCTACCCCCTTTCTGAAGCCCATATCATGCTGTGTCCTGTTGGCTTTTAGGAAAGAACTTAAGAGCTTACTTTCTTACAGGGTCTTGGCTAGGAAGTTATGTGGTCCTAAGCAACTGACTCTTTTAGAGTAATATATCTGTCAGCTGTGATGCATTTTATTTAGTTTTACCTTCCCAGTATAGTTGTCTTTTATTGTAATGGTCTTTTTTATTCTGGCAACAAAAAGGTAGAAATCAATCAAAGAAAAAAATAGCAAGTTGGATGTTGCCTAGAAACAAATGGCAAGGATAAACTAACCTGAACAAATAACATCACCTTCTATTTTACAGCATTTAATGGTCATTTAAAGCAATAAATCATGCACAAGGATGTAAAAACTAAGTAATGTCTACGAAGGCATGCCTACTTTCCATTATGCACTTTACATCTCTATGAATTCAAAACTTGTTCATTTATCTCCTACATTTACAGAATGGCAGGATCTGAGTAACAAAAACTTAGCAAAGAAGAACTTTCAAAGAACATACGAAGGCAATTGTATTATCAGAAACAATAAGTTTTATTAAAGCTTTCAGGGACTGTGGGTTGAAGTGATGCATTTCAAAGAGTAAGATATTTTAAGAAAGTCTAGTATTTCCAGCTGTAGAAATACTAGACTTTCCCACAAAAATTTCAAAATAATTGTGCATTTGCCTTTCAATGAACACATTTGAGACTTCTATAAAGATTCAATCATTGGTGAGCTGGAACTATAACATACTATTAATATGGGACGGTTGGTTTGAAACTTTGGAAAGTTTTGACATCTCAACTGAAAAAAGAAAAATCCTTTTTGTATTTAAATATATAACATGTATATATAAAATAATCTGGGAGTAGATTTCTTCATACATATTATAGAATTAAAAGAAAGACTTCTATCATAAAGCATCTGCTTATCAAGCTGTAAAATATGTTTAGAGATACTTTCCAATGGATAATCCCAGAGCTACAAATCAAAGATACCATCTAGCTCTTCTGCAATTTCTGAACTGATTTTCATAGAAAAAAGAAAATAGAGGAAAGAATGGGTTCATAATCCAAATTACTGAGGCTATTTTATTTCCCCAGTGGCTTTAGCATAAAAAGAAAATCAATTCTACTTTACATATTGAAGATCAAAGTGGACCTCCAAATGATAGATACACTTAAAGATCATTTCATAGAAGCTTCCTACTCTTCCAGCACTAGGACTATATTGTCATTTCATCCAGTTAATATCTTATAAACACAGGCAATTGTGTCTATGTTCTATGAAAATTCTCAGTCATCTAGTTCATGGTTGTCCCAAGTGCTTTTTCAAGGGACAACTGAACTTTCTGGTTAATTCATTTTTCCACTACCATGACAGCTTTGGTTGTTAGAATACAGGTGAAGATGGAAGTCACATCATAGAAAATCATGATCTCATCCAGGTCCAGCTTTAGTCTCCAAACCTTATTGGTGTAGTCCTGTGAATTGTTGATGTGAAGGGTGGTATTGCCAATTAGATGAGCTAATAGTGTTTTGTGATGTCCGGTCTTAAAAGTCCAGTTGCCTCTTGAAAAAGCACTTTGGCACAGACAATTTGGTACCAATTATTATTTTTCTAAATGTTTTGGAGAAGTATTTGAATTTTGAAACAATGAACTAAATGCCCAGTGATATTTAACACATATTTGGAGTTTATGGGCTTTGTTGTTGATCTCAGACACTGTCATAATTTAGCAGGAAATTAGCAGAACTAGCAATTTTATCATTCAATTTTAAGGTGATTAAAATAACTGTGAAGAACGTCAAAACAATCTTAAACTGAGTAACTGGATTTTAAAATGGCAAATGAAATAGAGTTGAATGTAAGGGCATTTCTAGACCATAGCTTTTCTGTCTCTCAGTTCTGTTTTCAGAATAAAAAGACACCTGCAAATGAGTCATGCAATTTTAACTTCTTGTGATTCTCACCCAATTTCTGTTCTCTGTGACTCTTTCAACCTATGCATTGTAACAGAAGAAGCAGATAGGACTGAAAATAACTAGCATTAATTGGTAATTTGACTTGTTCAAAGAAAAAAGTGAGGCGGGGGTTCCAGGCTGCTTGTTTCCAAGGATGTTCGGTCTCTTTAAAAAAACGAGTAAAAGTAGGATTTTTTTGCAATTGTATTGTTCCAATCATATTGGCATTTGATTATCCAATAATTCAGCTAGCACTCCAAATAAACCTTTGTTTAGAATTATTAAAATTTATTCTGGGATAAAGCTAAAAACTTTTCTTAAAGAAATACTTACTGTGAAATTATGGCTGTGTTCTATTAGAAAAATGCAATCTTGATTTCCTAATTTATAAGAAGAAAAGAAAGAAGTTGTTTATGATTGCCCTGAGTAACTATACTGTATGCATAATTATTAGTCAAGCTGTATTTTGAAGGATTAATTTTACTATTGAACAACTACAGTGATCTTTGTCAATCCAAAATGTTAATAAACCTCAACCTGAATATTTAAGAAAATAAAAGTGAAGTTATGGCTTTCTTGGGAGAATATGTGTGCACAATTATTGGGCAACTATTAGCATGAAGAATTATTATGCAACTAAATGAAAAAAATGAAAAAAAATATTTTCATCTGTTAAATGAGAATCACAACCAACTCCCTCCTCCCCCCCCACCAGACACTGTTCAGAGTGGTGTACTGTTTTTCTTCACCATAAATCTCCCATTTAAGAAGGGCCCACAAGATCTCAATAGGGTTTAGGTCAGGTAAGGAAGGGGGCATTGTCATTATTCTTTCATCTTTAAGGCAACACAGTGGAGTACTTTGATGTATGCAATGGAGCATTGTCCTACATAAAAATGGTCTCCTTGAAAGATGCAGACTTTTTCCTGTACCACTGTTTGAAGGAAGTGTATTCTAAAAACTAGAAGTAGGTATGGGAGTTGATTTGGAATCCATCTTCAACCTGAAAAGGTCCAATTAGCTCATCTTTCATAATACCAGCCCATACCAGTACCACACCTTCACCTTATTGGCATCTGAGTCGAAGTGGAGCTCTCTGTGCCCATGACTGGGATCCAGTCACGGGCCCATCCATCTGGTCCATCAAGAATCACTCTCATCTCATCAGTCCATAAAACCTTTGAAAAATCTGTATTCAGATATTTATTAGTTCAATCTTGTTGTTTCAACTTATGTGTCTTGTTCAGGGGTGGTCGGATTTCAGCCTTCCTTACCTCACCATGCTCTGAGCACTGAACACCTTGTACTTCTGGGCACTCCAGGTAGGTTGCAGTTCTGAAATATGACATCACTGGATAATAATGAGTTCCTGGTAACTTCATGTTTGATTCTTTTCAAATCTTTGGCAGTTCAGGTATGTCTTTTTTTCACAACATGTTTCTTGTGACCCTGTTGACGATTTGCAACAACACGTTTGATGGTTCTGTGATCATGCTCCAATATCTTGGCAATTTCAAGAGTGCTGCATTCCTCTGAAAGACTTTTTACAACTTTTGACTTTTCAGAGTCATTTAAATCTCTTTTTTAGCCCATTTTGCCTGAGGAAAAGAAGCTACCTAATAATTATGCACACCTTGAAATAGGGTGTTGATCTCCTTAGGCCACCCTTAGCATATCCTAGTCTACATTCTCTCCATTTCTCCCTATTTTTTTTTTTTTAAGTTTAATATGCTTTACAGAAAGTGCTATATTTATGAATTGATTATATTTTGAGAGACTGTTCATAGGTCTGGGGTTTTTTTTCAAGTCCAACAAGTATAAAAAAGAGAGTGCAGTTCTTAGCTTACATAAATTACATTTTTTTCTTCACTTGATTGCAGATTAATTTTCACTTGATTGCAGACTAATTTTCACACTCTCCCAAGCAGCAGTAAGCACCTTGGGTTCTCTTGCCTCTTAGTCCCAGGTAGCACTCTAGAAAATATCCAACTATGGCAGCTTTGGATGCAGAAAGATCCTGTCATCCTAGCGGATGCTACTAGCAAGGTAATGGGGAGCCAATTACCACACCACCCCATTTTGAGCCTCTCTGAGGTCTTCGAGGGTTGATGTGCGCATGGTCTTTCTTGGCAGGAAGCCTGTGCCACAGTGCTTCCAAGCATGGTGTTATGGATTAAGCCAATGCACTGATACAACCCTCAACAGCTTCGTCTTACAGCAGGCTTGTAATCCTGCAATTCTCATTGGCCCGTAGATAGCGAGTCATGATTGGTCAGGTTTGGCCAATCTGATTGGCTGTTAGCGGGAACCCCTGATTGGATGCTTGTGAAAGCGATAGACTCAGTTCATTGGTTGTTTTGACGGCAGCAAGCTCTATAAAAGAGCTACTGCTGCCCAGATATTTTGCTCCGTTCTTTCCTGTTAATAAAGAGTTGAAGTCACCATCTGATGTCTCGTCTCCATTCCTTGCGCCCATGTCCAGGACTTAACACTGGCGATGAGGATGGGATGCGGAGACAATAGAGCTGACTAGAACACATCAGACAAGACCGAGCACGTGGCAAAAGAGCACACACAACAGACGGCAAGATGACCAGTGGCGCCATACCACCCGCTCCATTCGACCCAGCAACCGAGCACTGGGACTCATATATAGACCGCTTCCAGATGTTCCTGGAGACCAACAATTTAAAAGATGCTACATCTGGCAAGAAACGAGCGGTGTTCCTGACTCATTGCAGCCCCACCATTTTCAAAATGGCTAAAGCATTAGCAAAACCGGCGGAAGTGAAGTCCATGGATTGGGATACCCTCGCTCCAATCCTCTGGGCCCATTACGCACCTGCAGTACCCACCCTGATACGAAGACATGAATTTTACCAGAGGGACCAATGGAAGGATGAGAGCGTTGGTAATTTCGTAGCCGACCTCCGGAACCTAGGATGCCTTTGTGGTTTTGCAAACTTAGAGGAAGCCCTAAGAGACCATATAGTTCTGGGTTTAAATGTACCACATGTGCAGAGTAAGCTGATGGCGAAAGGCAACATCAGCCTTACAGATGTCATCACCAACGCTATTGACGCAGAAGCAACCAGGAAGTCAGCTGCTCGAATGCGCCGAGCGAATGCACCACTTCTCCGACTCGCTGACGAGATCCCACTCACCACTGAGAAGCACGCTACCACTACCCACCACAAAGACCTCGAGTCATCCTCAGACAGTGATGAAGAGGAGATCAACCGGCTCCACTTGGAATGAGAGCAAAGGAATCAGCGACGTCCGCACCAATGTACAGGTTGCGGGGCAAACCACCCGTGATCGGACTGCAAATTCCTCGATGCACTCTGCCATAACTGTGGAAAAAAAAAGGCCACATCGCGAAGGTCTGCAGAAGCAGACGAGAGTCCAGTCCCAACCGAAGGGAGAACGATCTCCGTTGGGAGATAGGCAAACCTCCTGAGAACCGGGACTGTCTGAACCACCAATGGAACAACCACAACTACTACAGAAACCAAGCTCTTATCTCTTCAACGAGACGAGAAGAGGTCCACCAAACCATTATCATCGGCCATGCTTCATCGTTCGATGCAAGAAAGATCCGCGTAAAGGTTACTATCGACCATGTGTGATGGAAGTCGATTCGGGATCGTCCCTATCGATGGTATCCTGGAAAACCCTCAAACAGCTGATCCCTGCCATTTCCTGCCAGGACCTCAGCATGCAGCGAATCATCCTGAAAGACTACCAGGGAAACAGAATCCCAGTTGTCGGTGCCAGCAACATCCAAGTATCCTTTAAGAACCGCACAGCAACGCTTCCCCTGACTGTTGTCGGTCATGACTGACCCAGATTGTTAGGGTTACAGTGGTTCGCCCCACTCGGAATTGAACTAGCCGGCATACACCATACCAGAAATGACAACTGGGAAGAGACTCTCATCCAGGAATTCCAGGACGTGTTCACAGGAACATTAGGTAAGTACAAGGGGACCCCTATATCGTTTAATCTCAGCCCCGATGTAGCTCCCATTCAGCTTAAGCCCCGTCGAGTACCTTTTGCCTTAAAACCGAAGATCGACAAGCAGCTAGATAAACTGATAGCCCAGGGCGTATTGGAACCAATTGACCACGCCCGCTGGGAAACCCCAATAGTAACACCCATGAAGCCAGATGGTTCGTCAAGAATTTGTGGGGACTATCGAGCCACCCTAAATCATACTCTTCAACAGAGCGCTTATCCAGTACTGGTGGTTCAACACCTTCTTCATTCCTTGGGTGGCAGAAAAATATTTGCAAAATTGGACTTAGCTCAGGCGTACTAGCAACTCCCTGTAGACACAGCAACTGCAGAAGCCCAGACAATAGTTACACATAGAGGTGCTTTTAAGTGCAATAGACTCCAATTCGGAGTAAGCGTGGCGCCGGGCATTTTCCAAAGTTTAATGGAGAGACTATTACAAGGCATAAAAGGTGTCGTGCCTTATTTTGACGACGTCCTAATAGCTGCCCCCACTAAAGAGTTAGTAGTACAACAACTCAGAAAAGTCCTGCAGAAATTCAAAGACACGGGTCTTAAGGTAAAACGAGACAAGTGTCAACTTTGTACGGAGAGAGTGGAGTTCCTGGGATACCTTCTCAACAGACAGGGAATCCACTCCACTGAAAAAAAACTAACCGCAATCAAAAAAGCCCCGAGACCTAGGAATAAGACAGACCTCCAAGCCTTCCTGGGACTCACTAACTTTTATAACATTTTCTTGCCCCAGAAGGCAACCGTAGATGAACCCCTACATAGACTTCTCGATAAAAAGGCTTCTTGGGTTTGGGGACAGCGTGAAGAGAAAACATTCAAAGAATAAAAGACCTTTTAACCTCCGACGCTGTATTAATGCAATACAATGAGACTCTCCCTTTGATGGTTACCTGTGATGCTTCACCATTTTGAGTAGGAGCCATTTTAAGCCATGTCCTACCAAATGGAAATGAGGCACCTATTGCGTTCTTTTTGAGAACTTTGTCTAAAACTGAAAGAAACTATAGTCAACTTGATAAAGAGGCCCTTGCTATTGTATCCACAATTAAATGCTTCCATGAATATGTATATGGGAGACCCTTTACCATAATTACAGACCACAAGCCGCTACTTGGTATTTTGGCGGGAAACAAACCAACTCCCCATATCTTATCACCAAGAATGACACGTTGGTCAGAATTTTTAGCCGCCTATGATTACCGATTGCAACATCGCCTGGGGAAAACCATTCCCCATGCTGACGCTTTGAGCCGCTCTCCACTACCAGACATTATAAAGGACCCTGCTCCAACAGTAACCATATTACAAATCAAAACCATCAAATCGCTGCCACTAACCGCTCGAGACATAGCCTTAGAGACAAAAAAGGACCCTGTTTTGGCATGAGTCCTCAGCTGGGTAGAATGGGGGTGGCCGGTCAGTGCAACCGAGGACATGTTCAAGCAATTTAGGAATCGTCAAACAGAACTATTCTCCCAGAAAGGTTGCATAGTATGGGGAGACAGAGTCATAGTCCCAGAGAGGTTACAATATAGGGTATTGAAAATGCTGCGCAAGGGACATCCAGGCATGGTGCGGATGAAGGCACTAGCCAGGAGTTATGCATGGTGGCCTGGTTTAGATAGACAGATAGAGACTTGGGAAGCAAAATGCTAAGTAAATGCCAGGAGACTCGCCCCGCTCCTCCAAAGACTCCCCAAACTCAGTGGGAAACGCCTCAAGGTCCTTGGTCCCATAGCCACATCGATTTTGCGGGACCCACAAGAGGACACACTTTCCTCCTAACAGTGGATGCCTATTCAAACTGGCTTGAAGTCCAAAAAATGAACAGCACCACCACAGACGCAGTCACTAAAAAACTGAATAAACTATTCGCTACCCACAGACTTCCCGATGTCCTCGTCTCAGATAATGGCCCCCAATTCACTGCCCTGCCATTCGAACAATACCTGGCAGATTGGGGCATCCACCATGCTTTAACATCGCCAGCTCACCCTGCGGCCAATGGTAGGGCTGAGTGAATGGTTCAATTTGTAAAACAGACCCTGCACAAAATGGACCACGGTGACATTGACGATAAAATAAACCAAATGCTCCTTCTCCAACACATAACCCCAAACAGCACCACGAACAAAACCCCAGCTGAACTACTGATGGGCCGGAAACTTCGCTCACATCGCGATCGCCTCCACCCAAACTACACGCCAGAACAACCCCCGGGATCCAGCAGCAAGTGTCGGGCATTCCAGGAAGGGGACCTTGTGTTTGCAAAAAACTTATTGGGCGACCCATTGTGGGTCCCCGTGACAATAACACAACTTACAGGACTCCGATCCTATCGCCTACAAATGGCAGATGGTAAGATGTGGAAACGCCACATAGACCAATTCTGTTCCAGATTAGTGCCAGAACCTCTAGCTGGGGGGGGGGAAGGAACATGGAGGAGGACGAAGAAGAAATCGAAAACCAACAGGCCACGGGATACCCACCATCCAAGGGAGAGCCGAGCCAGGGAGCGGCCTCGCCACGTGACAGCACTGCGACGGAGGTGGATCCAGGGAACCCGGAAGACAGCGCTGACAAAAGCAACCCGGGACCACAATCTTCACCATCCAACTCAGCTGGCAGCCCATCGGAACCAGAACCAGAACCAGAACTGGGACAGAACCCTGTGGAACAGCGCAGGTCGGGCAGACAGGTGAAGCGGCCTGCCTACTTGCGAGAATACGTGACCCCACCCCTCAGATGGAACCAAGGGGGGAGGGGTGTTATGGATTAAGCCAACACAGCGATACAACCCTCAATAGCTTCATCTTACAGCAGGCTTGTAATCCTGCAATTCTCATTGGCCCGTATATAGCGAGTCATGATTGGTCAGGTTTGGCTAATCTGATTGGCTGTTTACAGGAACCCCTGATTGGACACTTGTGAAAGCGATAGACTCAGTTCATTGGTTGTTTTGATGGCAGCAAGCTCTATAAAAGAGCTACTGCTGCCCAGATATTTTGTTCCATTCTTTCCTGTTAATAAAGAGTTGAAGTCACCATCCAATGTCTCGTCTCTGTTCCTTGCGCCCCTGCCCAGGACTTAACACATACCTATGCAACATATTGCAAATAAACCGTTCCCTCAACTTCTGGGACCTTCTAGGTTGGATGATAGGTTTGTTCATATTGATATAAATTTGCATCCTTTAGTTTGCAAGTAGAGTTGTCAATCTGTTTCCTATAAATACTTGACATAGAAAAAAATTACCTTTTATGTTAAATGGATCAGAAATTGCATGTTCCTTTTCTTTTAAATGCCCTTTTAGCTAAAAGTTTACCATCTGATTGTAACAAATCATTTTATTTTCTCAACATAACTGGCTGTTCAGACTGAAACAAATTCAGTGGTAGTCAGTGGTTCTCATATGATTTGTGACCTACACAAGAATTGCAACATGTTCTTATAATAAGAACAGAACATTTTTGAGGAGAAAATAATAGAAAAAACTAATATGATGAAGTATATTAGCAGCGGTTCTTGATATAACATACAATTAATGAAGGGAAGTAAAATGTTTTGAAATATCTACCTAACATGAATATCTACCTCACATTTAGTATTTTAGGAAACTGTTCTATAATTATGCATGCATATAGTTATGCCCTGCAGCAGAGGGATTTCAACAGCTCAGAAGTGAGAATTTAGATAAAGATTCTATTTTATTTAACTGCACCATTCTATATATACATATTTAGAAGGAAGTCCAACTGATCTCAATGGGATTAATTTCCATTTAAGTGGGGGCAGAATCATAGTCTAGGCTACAATCACAAAACACTTACCTGGAAATAACCTCCACTGAAGTCAGGGATTTACATCTGAATAGATATACATAAATTTGCATTTTGATTTGTTCTTTGTATCAGGGAAAACAGATGCACACATATTCATGGACACATTATATTTATTATATATGGTATTATATACATTTTAAATTTGTTAAGAATTTAGTATACAAACTTATAACCTAAAATATGCATCATAATGTGTCTGGCTAAAGGTACATGTGGCTATTTTTTGGATATGTTTGACTGCCATAGTCTTGATAAATAGACTTTTCTATATCAATTACTTTTGTTTCTTTTTTCTGCAATGATAAATAAAAGATTATTTAACTCCAGTTCAGAAGTGAGAAGTTAACATGAAAAAATGATTGCACTATAATTTGAATAGTCACATAGATTTTCTGAGAAATTTAAATCCCAACACTTTGTAGAATAAAATTTACAGGCTACAATTTCATTATTAAATATTGTGTGTATGTAGGTATGGGCTGCAAAGCCATACTGTTTAGTTAAAGTATGCTTCAATTGCATTGCCAAGGAGGTATATGGGAGGAAATGAAACTTGAAATACTATAGCTCAAAATATTTAAAATGATAGCCATTATTCTTATGTAAGAAAGTCATGATAGTCATGTGTATGTTTTATGTCAGGGGTGTAAAACTCATGGCCCTTGGGCCAAATGTGTCACGTGTTGGCCAACGCATCCCCATTTTAGTGAAAGGGGTAAAAGTCATGATACATTATGTGACGACAACATAAAGACACAAGTTTGACATCCCTGCTTTATGTGTATGTTCATGTAAAAGAGATAATCCTTATAGGATATCTGGTTGTGATTTATTGATTGTGTAAAACTATCTAGATTAGTTAAGTGGATTCACTTATTTAATTAAGAAATGAACAATTATTTTATTTATTTTTAGCCAGACTTTATTATTTTTATAAATAACTCAAGGCAGAAAAGATACTTAATACCCCTTCCTTTTCCTCTTGTCACCATAACAACTCTTTGAGGTGGGTTGGGCTTAAAGAGAGTGACTGGCCAAACTCACCCAGCTGGCTTTCATGCGTAAGGCAGCACTAGAATTCACAGTCTCCTGGTTTCTGACTTGGTGCTTTAACCACTAGATAAATACTGGCCAATTTTATAAAAGACTAGAAATCCTTTCAGGACTTTTTGCTGAAAATGAGTAAAAATGAACTGCTGATCTCTGGATTTACTGATTAAAAAGGGCTACATATGAGAAATGGGGAACAATGCTGGGTAATTTGGTGGGATGGAAATAGTTTGTAATTGTGCAAAAAAGTTCAAAAGTAACTTCTTTCTTTTTTCCCCCTTTCTTTCCCTTTCTTTGATTTGTACTATTCTCTTTTTTTCCTTCTATCTTTCCATATTTTCTCTTTTTCTTTTTATATTATTTTCTCTTTTATTTTTCTGTGGCTTTTAACTTTTTAAACCTCATAGAAAAACTTTCACACTTTCTTTGGAGTGCCTGAAAATTTGTCTTAACTTCCTCTGCTGTAAAGGGGGAAACCCCCCCCCCCCAAAAAAACAATGAGAGATTGGCACATATAACATCTAGTATCTGCACCATGACTGGATTAGTCACTAAAGCTCTGCCACTGATTGTATTGGTTAACTGATCATTTTTAAATTTTTCATATTTGTAAATAGACAGAATGCCTCCCTCCCTCCCTCTCTCTTCTTCCAATGTTTAAAATAATTCACAAGTGCCCAAGTGAATTTTTTATCAATGGTTTTATAGTATGTATTGAGGTCCCCTGTAGAAAAAACACAACACTATAGACATATAATAGAGGTAATAAGAAAGAAGAAAATTGGTGAGAAGCATTGAATGGTTGTATGCTAATTCCCATTTCATTTGGTGCTTTAAGACTTCAAAGCATTGGTTATTCTGTGTCAGGAAAATGCATTTAATTGTTAATCAAAGCTTTCTGAATCTAAGCTTTGATTTCATCATGTCTGGTCAAAAGGGACAGCCTGTACTTCTGTTAAAAGTACCTACAGATTAAAAAAAAAGTAGTGCAGTATATTTTCCAGAGCTGGGAGGGAGGTCTGTATAAAATCCACAGCTTCAATGTCCAACACTTTTATCTTGCTTCTGGAATGTTTTGAGAGAAAGGTGAGTACCTCCCAGTGGTTTGTCCCCTTCAGAAAATGGATGAGTTGACAGCAAGATGCTGTATGAGTTTTGAATCACTGCCTGTCCTCTAAGAAATCAAAGTGGAGTTTTCTTCATTACTGATACTGACTTCAACAATCCATTTCTTAGGAAACGGTCAGAAACTCAATATGAATACATTAAGCCCATTTCATGTTTCAGAAAATGAGGCTGCTATGAAAAGGATTGTATCATTATTATTTGGACGACAATTATCTAGAGGCTATGTAAGGTCTACTGAAGTGACATCCAGCTTTCCTGAGGATAAAGCTACAGCCACTTTACTTCTTCCATTGTGCTAGCTTAGATATCTCCAAACCTTACTCTTTGTTTCTATTTTTATTTAAGAGAGCCTTGGGTAATCAAATGCTTTGAAACATTGGAGCATTTTATGAGCAGCTGGCTTCAGTTAGGTACTCCCATGTTTCTTTTCCTGCTTGCTTTAGTAAGCTTCTTTGTTTCCTGAAGATCATAAAAATTGGAAAGGTTGTTGCGGCATAGCTCTTTCTGCATTATAACAACAAAGTGAATATTTATTTATACCAGACAATAACTGCATCCAGTGGTGTCAGCTGAATCTGTTCGTTTGGTCAGAATGATGAAACAACAGGTGCCCTTCTGTGTATATAGACATGCAATGTCACAATGTTGGCATATGTTATTTTGTCATTAATTCCACATTGCTGACACTGATTGCAAGGGAAACTGAGAAGGGATGGATTTAACAGACAAGTGAGAAAATATATGATAAAGTAGGTTAAATTTTTTGTTTGTAATATGAAGATGGAACAATTGGAGAATATATGGTTGAAAGAACTGAAATTTACACTATGCTATCATCTAAAAAATATTTTTAATAAAATTATATACCATTAGTATATGTCTCCAGAAAGATTGCCTAGGACAGGGCTGTCAAATTCATGGCCTTCAGGCCAGATGCATTACATCCTGGTCACATCCACACCTGGTTTAATGAAGGGGGGGGATGGCACAATACATCATGTGACAATACCGTGACGACTCGAGTTTGACACCCCTGGCCAAAGGCACTTCAAATGTTTGTTGGAAATGTAGCCAAGAAGAGATATTTTGCCCTGCTTGTTGGATGCGTACATGGATTCAGAGAATTTTAAAGAATAGTATGCAATTAAGACCAGAAAGTTTTGTTTTGGGCCTGACAATTGGGGGGGGGGAGGCATGGAATATTGCTTTTGTGTGTGATATCTGCAATAATGAGATTAGTTTATACAGAGAGATGGAAAGACTCGCAAATGCCTTACAATAGAAAAATGGTTGGTGAAAACTCAGTGCTGGAATTCACTTGAGATGGCCAAATTCACTGATTGGAGAAAATATGTTTATTTCTGATTGGAAAGCCCTTAAGGACTTTTTGCATAAAATGTGGAAAAAAATGAACGTATGATTTATGGTTTTGATGGTTAGACAGGATAGATTTTAGAAAACATCACGTAACTTTAGAGAGAAAGGAAAATTCATAATTATACTTATAACAACTCTAAAGAAGATCAGAAGCCACGTCATTACATCTTTCCCCTGCTTTTTTTTGCACTTTTATCTTTCTCCTTGATTTCTATCTAATTTTGTACCAATTTGTATTAGTTTTTCTATCTTTTTAAAAGCCTTTAACAAAATTACCATTATGTTATATATAATAATATCTATAAAATAAAACCAGCTCATCATTTCCATTAGCCATTATTTAGAAGAGAAGCCAGACATTTTGTGACTTATAACACAAAGTTATACAAAGTTCCAGTGTTACAAATCATTAATGTAATGGAATATTCTCACCTGGACTTTCATGTGTACTCATTCTTTCAATCATTAATGTAGTTATTGCAACCAAATGTGGCCAAATTTGTGGCTCAAAAACATAAGGTTCCCCTATGGAGGTAGAGTTGTTCCACTGAAATCTTTTGTTTGAAAACTTTTATATGCTTGCCAGTTGCTGGACTAATTGCTTTATACCAAGTGTTTTACATGCTGTCACTTTGAATGTTTATCTCTCCAGCCAGCATCCTCCATTTTCTAGAATTTGTTTTTCTAAACTCAGAAGTTTGGGATATATTTTGGCTTCTGCAGTTTTCCATCTCTTCCCATGAATTTTCTTGCTATTTAAACCATATAGCCAAGTGATCCAATGTAATAGTAGATAAAACATAACTCTCTTTCAGCATTTAATTACAAATATAATATTAACAATATTACTTTTGTGTGAAGATTACAAACAGGTATGTTCATTTCTATGCAACTTGAAACATTTTCTTATGGATGATATTTTCTTATAAACAGTACTAATTATTGCTAGAATGACTGGAGCAGAATTATATATTCAGTAATGGCCTGTCTGAGGATAAATTACTAATATATTTTGATAATGAGTGCAACCACTGCCTGTCTGCAATTTTTGTTTTGTTTTGTTTTTCAGGAGAAGGACAAATTCTAGCTTGACTACCCAAGATTTCTCCCAGAAGGATTCATGGGTCATGGTTGAGTTCCTGTTTTCTCATGTTATCAACACAATTTAATATAATTATGCACATGGTAGTGTGGTTATCCAAGCAGGAAGAAGGATTTTGAATAGAATTGTTCCTGCATGGTATAATTAGCAGCTGGTTCACTTTTGGGAAGCAAGATAGCTCTTGTTATGATGTCCTTTTCCAAGCAATCCCGAGACAACTAAAGGTGATAATCCAGTTTATTCAAAAGATAGAAATGAACATGTCAATGCAATGAAATATACTTCCAGATTAATAATGGACAAATAATTGCATTAATTTGTTATGTAACTTTATTTAGATATGAGGTTTCTTGATGGTCTTCTATTCGGACTATTGATATATACATATGTGCTTATTGTTTCACATGTATGGGCAGCATTGCATATATCTCTGGGAACTGAAAAAATAATATTTTTTTCTGCACAGAATGCAAATGCTGCTTTTTAAATTGATTTCTAATAGTGTACTAATATTAGGATTCTATCATTACCCACCTTCTGACAGAGACATACCAAAGTGTTTTCTTTTATCTTCAGCATTATATCAGGAAAGCATGAGGTCTGCGTGAAGATGTACGGTATACTAGAAGTCTTCCCAAACTTGTTTGTCCTTGTAATGAATGCATGCAGCTTGATTAGAATAAGATTATGTAAGTATACTATATTGTTGCAGGATGCAGTCTGGGTTGATCACCAGGACCTGAGGTTTATTCTTCCATGTTTTTGTACTTGTGCTGGAGACCATTCTTGAGGAACTTCTCTCTAACAGAATAACACATTTTGAACAGAAACACATTCTAACAGAATAACACATTCTGTTAGACAGAAATATTCTGAGGATATGCTCCAGCATGAGTTTGAAAGCTCAGAAGACGAAACCTCTGGTCCCGGTGAATGACCAAGATTGGATCCTGCAACATTATCCTGGGATAGCTATATTTGCCTTCACTTATAATCTATTTTGTAACCTATCAAAGTATCTGGGTATCTCAGTGTAGAGGGAAAGATTCTCCATAAATAATTGTAGTTTGCCAACATTTGTATTATTTAAAGTGTGGGGAATGGTCCCATGTCTAAATTAGTGCCACCTTACAGGAACTATCACATTCATGGATTATCTCTATAACTGCATTTATCTTATGGGCAGTGGGGGGGGGGGCATTCTCCCAGAAATTCCAACAGCCCTGACTTGGCAATGTTTTTGCAAATCTATAAAGATCTGCTTCTTCTAAACAGACCCAGGGACAAGATAAGTAAGTTATGATCCACTCTCCAATATTAGATAGGATTCTTGTCTTGGTTGTCACTAGGGCTATTGCTAGGGGTTCACTTTAGCTTTCATTTGGTTCCCATTACTACTGGTTGTTGTTGTTTTGAAATTGTTTTTAATCTTAATATGCAAACCACTTAGAATTTCCTTTGTTCAGCTTGTATTTAGAATTGGAAGCTACATGCTAGAGTCCAATAAAGGCAATAGTAAAATTAGGTTCATCTGATTCATAAACTTTTGATTCCATCTGAATCTGGTCTGAAATGGATATGATTTTACTGCTAAATATACTTGTTTAGAATAGATATCACTCCTGTGTTTTGTTTTGTTTTGTTTTTTCAAAAAAAAACACAGAAGGGATCACCCTCTCTTTTGGCTGTTGACAGATATTTTCATTTCGTAAAAAGAGCAAAATGATTTCCAGACTTATAATGGGAAGAAACTTCTATCATGTTTCTGTAGTCATTTTGAATACTATTAACATATTGGGACCTGTTTGTTGATCAAATTTATGATTTAGAGTGCATTACTATGACACATAAAAGATAATCAGATTAAATTTAAACTCTTTATCAAATCTCCATGCCTCACACTGAAACACAAATAAGGGTATACCTTATTTATCCAGAAATGTTTTTTTCTCAAAACTATAACAGCAGCATTTTGCTTCTATGATGCGAGGCCTTTCCTTTTGTTCATCCATAGAAAGACAACACTGTAGAAAAGGGACAGAGTTTACATTATTATCATCAACTGGATGCTTCTGCTTTTATTTTCACAACATTGTTTTTATTTGAATAGGCTAGCCTAACATAAAACAGGGTTGGTGAATTGAATAGGCAACAGCTAGAAAAACACAGTTAAGGAAATAACTTCTTCATGATTCTGATCAGCAAGTCAGGCTTCATTGCTATCCTAGCTGAGTGTTGATTTTTCGAAGTGGAATTATTGCCACCTTGAGTTTCTTCTTGATTGGGCAGCCATGGAAGTCAAATATATAAGTGAATAAAATTAAGACATCCAAGAGTTATCTGACAAGTGTATTTCTTTATTCTTGTGAAAGCCTGTCCCCCTTAGTGACTTTACATTTCTCTAAAGGAATGGTTTATTTCTCTGGAAAGTTTGTACATGTGAACTAGTCACCATTTTGTTTTCCAATCCTGCAGCTTTAATTAGTTGCTTATAGGCTTTTGGAGAACATAAAGAAAACTCTGTTTCATAACCTATTGTAAGTCTGGCCTTATTAAAGATATTATCCAGTGTCGTCTCCTCCTCAAGTTGTTGTTGTTTCGCAAAATGAATGTAGTAATGAATAAAAGTATCTTTATCACTTCACAGTCCTTTCAGTGTCTCTAACACTTTCTATTTCACTTTCTATTCAATTTCCATTTCTATTCAGCTAGCTAATAACTGCCTTTTGTTAAGCATGAATGTATTTTCAATCTATACTCAGCCAGCAAGATGACTTTTTTCCTGTTAATTTGCATGTAAAGCAGTCATAGAATTTTGAAAATCCCATTCTAAAAGAAATCACAGTATATGCATGTTGCACTCGGGCAGGAAAGAATATGCAGGCACAGAAACAATTACTCAAGGAATGGAAATGAACATTATAGCAATAATACTCATTCACTTCCAATTAAGCCTGTTAATGTCCCAACTTATTTTGAAGCTTAACTTAGCTAAGCATGGTCTTTCCCCCAACCCCCTGTATCAGTTTGTGTGCTCCATTGTGCAATCCTGTTCAGTTGATAAAAGTGACAATACTTCAAAATTACATTGAAAGCATTAAGTTCTGCTCTACTGGGATAGTTCCTACCAGTCTTGTTAAAACTGGATATTTCTTTCCTAAATTCAGATTCAGTTACAACGAAATGTATAATTTAAACATTTGTATAATAAGATTTCTAAACACTTGAAAGGTAATACATAAAAATGGATATTGATCAATGATTCCTTAAACATATGAAGTATTAGCAATATTTTCATGACTATATGCAAAATGATAAAGCAAACCAGATAATATTTACACCAGATTTTTCTTCCAAATTAGTGCATAACATGCTTCTTCAAAGCTTTGATTCAAACCTCCCAGGCCTCTTTCAAAAAAAATTTAACCAAACTGTATAATAGCAAAGAATCAAGCATTATTAAAATGTCATACTTGACATCATATTTGTATTTCATTCAAATCAAATTAAATTAAAAGAATCTATTCACTTTTGGTGGAAGCAGATCACCATTAGCTCATAACATATTGCCTAAGGTGATGTAGCCTGCATTCTGAAAACTACAGCTCGTTTTTACTTTAAGAGATTAAGAAAACATAAACTTTAAGCGGACTACAACTAATGCTTGAGCAATCTGCCAGTTAACCTGCTTTGGATTAGGTTAAGCCAACTATGAATTGGAATTAGGTTGAGCCAAGTATGAAGTAGAAGTAGAATGATAGCTTCAATCTTTCCTATTGCATGGCCAACTCAATCATGAGGTCAAATAGTATGCACTGATTTGTGTTTAAAAGGAAACTTGTAATAAAATTTCTTCTACATAGTATAACAAGCAAGAATACATATATTTAGCGAGAATCTCTTACTGTAAGCAATGACTGAATTAAGCATGTTCTTTCCTTGTTAATTTCCAGTGAAATAAATCTCTCCTGCAATATTTAATGCTTGAAAAAAAAGACATTGTAGTTATATAAGCTTCCCTTAATTTTCAGTCTGCATGAGCTGCTGAGAATAATGGTCCATGACTACAAGGTTAAATGAAAGAAATGTTATTTAGCTGTTGATCAGCTATATTCTAGCAAGATATGCATTAAAATAATTTGTAAATTGAGGAAGGACTTTTTTGTCCACGATTTCACTTTAACTCATCTTTTCTATATGCTACGTCTAGTGTGCATATTTAAAAACTCTATCATTAAGTCTTTATATGGTCTGCTTGTTTCTTTTGGTATGCATGTAATAATGTTGTACAAGACATACCATGACACTACTTGATTACATGGTCAATACAACTCAGTCAACATTGATTTGTAGCTTCTTCATCTTAGGATATATATGGATACAGATACTTCTGAGGTCAATAAGCCATATACATTACAACACTTTTTCAAGCTCTAGTTGCTAACAATACCATACCAGGGAAGCAAAGTGTAAAAACATGAATTTCCATATTTGCTTCAGCCACCACTTGTGGGGCAGCAGTGGATTATAAAATGGATTGATTATTTATAACGGCAGGCCAACTATGGGGTTAATAATAATTCCTAAGCATTAAGAGCTTCCTGGAGCAGTTTCAAGATCAGAATATTCCTAATATTAATTTATCTGAGGAAAAAAATGTTGGCTGTAGACTTCAGAAATGTATTGAGAGATACAAAAAAGTGAACATAGTTAAAAACTTAGATTATGTCTGATTTAGCTGCAGATTTAACAGAAGAGAAGGGCACTGGAAAGTTTACATTCTTAGGAAGATATTAATATTTATTAGCTATTAAATTATGTAACCAGTCAGTCAGTCACATTTTATTTCAGTCAAAGATCAGTATAGAATGAAACAATTAACATATCATTTAAAAGTCAAAGACTAGGACAAATGTGAATCACAAACTAAAAGAGTAATGCAGAATAATATTATAGTCCACATAAGGTAACCTATCTTGAAAATCTGTGGAGACAAAGTGCTATACCGTATATAATGTCAGATCAATGTTGTATTTGATTATTTTTAATCTATTTTAATAAAATTATTTGGTAATACCCATAGAATGGTACATCATTCCCCCTGAAGTGAATTGGTCGCAATCCTATTGATTTTCTGGAATGCCTTTAAAACTTGGTCCTGCCAAGAATTCCATGGATACGTGGAGCCCATAAAATGTTGTTTTGTGCTAAGCTTAGTTTGCATTCCTTCATGCTGTGTTTTTGTTGCCAGTATTGTTGTTATAATTTAAATTCTTTTGATTGCATTGTGACTGAGTTTGCTTTTATTTATTTTGATTGCTTTTTTGGTTGTGATTATTTTAATTATGTGTACCACCAGATTTACTCAGATTTACATATTTGAAATAGGCAGCTATATACATTTAATAAATAAATATCAAAAAAGCCTTAATCATGACATGGAGTAAATCTGGCACTCTTGCTGACCCTGGTTGGATCACTTCCTATTTCATTTTTTTTTCTTTGTTAAATCATATTTGCTTCTTGGAGACTGTCTGGACAAATCCCTACAGTTTTCTTGGCAAGGTTTTTCAGAAATGGTTTGCCTTTGCCTCCTATGATTGAGAAAAAGTAACAACCCAAGGCCACCCAGTTGGCTTTATGCCCAAAACAGGATTAGAATTAACAGTTTTCCTGGCTTCTTGCCTTATGACATAACCACTGTACCAAATTATTCTTTCCACAGCAAGTTGGCACTCTGAGATGGGCCTATTCATCACTTGGATTCTACTTGTGTTCAAATTACCACAATAAAGGTCCCCTTTATATCTTCCTCCTCTATATTGCCTACTCCTTTTGCTCTATCTCAATATAAACAAAACAAACTCCTGCTTAGATGATATCTTGATGTAGTTTTCCATATAGTTATATAGTTTCCTATAAGACGGTTGGATTCCATTTTTTTTACAACCGGTTCTATGGCCGTGGCTTGGTGGGCATGGCAGGGGAAGGGTACTGGCAAATCTCCAGTCAGGGGTGGTATTTGCCAGTTCTCTGAACTACTCAAAATTTACGCTACCAGTTCTTCCAAACTGGTCAGAACCTGCTGAATACCACCTCTGGTTTGTTTATAAAAGGGACATTTTATTTTTCTTTGTTTTTGATCCTATCTTGTTTTTACTAAACATGGTATAAGCAAAATATGTTGTCATGGATAAAGACATTAGGTGAAACTGTACTTAATTGTCAAATAAAAAGAACTATTCAATTTCCTTATCTGTTGGATGAAAATGAGTTGACAGTGTAGTACAATGTGCGAGTCCAGGTATACTTTGCTTTATTTATGAAATAAGAAAACATAGTAGTCATCAGTGGTGGGATTCAAAAATTTTTACTACTGGTTCTGTGGGTGTGGCTTGCTGGGCGTGGCAGGGAAAGGATACTGTCAAATCTCCAGTCAGAGGTGGTATTTGCCAGTTCTCTGAGCTACTCAAAATTTCCACTATCGGTTTTCCAGAACTGATCAAAACTTCTTGAATACTACCTCTGGTTGCCATTATATCTAAAGTACAGACTATCATTAATATGGATAAAGAGAAAAATATTTTTCCCCCATTGTGTTAAAAAACATACGGTTACTAGAAATCATTAAAAGTTCTAGCACAATTTATATGATGCAACTTTAATTTTGTTTACCATCTTTCATGCAATTATCCTCCAATGATCTGTTGTGGAAATGCTGCAACTACAAAGTTTCAAATAAACTATTAGGAAATTTTTAGGTAAAATAAAGAAAGGTGAATATAAACACTAAAAAGCAACAGAAATTGTGAAATGGAAAGATGCATTAGGATATTTCTCTAGATAAGAATAGTTGCTGCAATGAAAAATCCATGTTAACAATAAAATCACTATCCTTAAAAAATCCACAATGATTTCGATATTTATGGCATTGCCTTTTTCAGTAGCAATAGTAGTTATTGTATGTTTGAAGGCTTACAGGTTGCATTAGACATAAAGTTATTTACCACCAGCCTACTGTCCACATTTAGGGAAGAAAATGCTATTGAGAAGTATACATTGGGAGATAGGAAAGTGCTCAGGGCATATATATAAATTTTCTTTTCATTCTTTCTATGTATCTCCCACATCCAAAAACAGAAGAATAACTGTTGTGAATGAATAATTGTGTGAATAAAGTTATCAAGAGCTTGAAGTCAAGTGCAGGGTTCTGGCCCTGCACTTCTGATTGGCCATTAAATGGCGAGATCAGATTGGTCCGTTCAGGAGAATCTGATTGGCCATTAATGAGCCCTTCTTATTGGTTAACGGAGCTAGCGCTCCCTGGTTTTCATTGGTTGAATATCTAAGAAGTTGCCTATATAAGGAAGGCTGAAGCAGCCATTGAGTTTGAGCTGTCACACCATGTAAATAAAGAGTTGAATTTCACCGTTTCACCGGCTCGTCTCGATTCTTCGCACCCATGCTCCAAACATAACACTGGTGACGAGGATGGGATTTGGAGACGTCAGGGCTGACTGAACAACGAAGAAATAACCGAGCACCTGGCTAAAAACGCACAACGGCGGAACCATGTCCGGCGGCATCATACCACCCGCTCCATTCGACCCAGCGCAAGAAGACTGGGAGTCCTGCATGGATCGTTTCCAAATGTTCTTGGAAACCAATAATTTGAAGGATACCACGACCAGGAAGAAACGGGTGGTATTCCTAACGCATTGCAGACCAACCGTATTCAAGATGGCCAAGGCACTAGCAAAACCGGCTGAAGTAAAGGCTATGGACTGGGACGTCCTCGAACCCCTACTGAGGGCCCACTATGCACCGACCGTACCAACACTCGTAAGGCAGCACGAGTTCTACCAAAGAAACCAGCGGAAAAGAGAGAGCGTTGCCGATTTCATCGTGGACCTCCGAAACCTGGGAGGCCTCTGTGGGTTCGCTGACCTGGAAGAGGCCTTGAGAGACCGAATAGTTCTGGGATTAGATGTGCTAAACGTGCAGAGTAAGCGAAAGGCGACATCAGCCTTGCCGATGCCATCTCTGATGCTACTGCAGCAGAAGCAACCAGGAAGTCGGCTGAACAAATGCACCGCAACCAGGCTCCGGTACAACAACTGACTGGCGACATCTTACCCAAGTCAGAAGGACAGCTTATGACAGCCCACCATGAGGACCTCTCTTCGTTGTCAGACAACGACGAAGAAGAGGTCCATTGACTGCAGTCCAATCGGGACCATTACCAGAAGTCCCAACACCCATGCGCTGGCTGTGGGGCCAACCACCCCCGGTCTGAATGCAAATTCCATGATGCGCTCTGCCATGAGTGCGGGAAACGAGGCCACATCGGACGGGTCTGTAGAAGCCTCCTAGGACCCAGCCAGCCCTCAAAGGGGGCTAACTATTGCCAACCGACAGGAAACCATCCTGTAAGGCGAGAACCAGTGAACCACTCCTACAGAAACCGAACCTTAAACTGCCCCACGAAGCGAGAAGAGGCTCACCAAACTATCACTATCGGTCACGCCTCTTCCTTGGATGCCAAGAAAATCTGAATTAAAGTGGCCATCGAAAATCAGCCCTGCCAAATGGAAGTTGACTCGGGATCGTCTCTCTCGATGGTTTCCTGGAAGACCCTCAAGCAACTCATCCCGACTATCCGGCGCCAAGACCTCCGTCATCAAAGACTCATACTTATAGACTATCAGGGGAATAGGATTCCAGTCGTAGGATCCAGTTGAGTCCGAGTCTTGTTCAAAAACCGTACAGCATACTTATCCCTGACTGTGATCGACAAGGACCGGCCTAGCCTGTTAGGCCTCCAATGGTTCACGCCACTCGGCATTGAAGTGGTAGGCATTAACCGCATCGGCAGCAATGACTGGGGGGAGGATCTTGTCCATGAATTCAGGGATGTCTTCGCAGAAAAACTAGGCGAGTACAAGGGGACCCCAATATCATTTAACCTTAATCCAAAAATAGCTCCCATCCGCCTTAAGCCTCGTCGAGTTCCATTTGCCCAAAAACCAAAAATTGACGAACAGCTCAATAAGTTAATAGCCCAGGGGGTGTTAGAGCCAACCAATCACTCTCCCTGGGAGACCCCAATCGTGACACCCATTAAGCCAGATGGTTCGATAAGAATTTGTGGGGACTACCGAGCCACCCTGAACCACGCCCTGAAGCAAAACGCATATCCGGTACCGGTGGTGCAGCACCTCCTCCATTCTCTGGGGGGAGGAAAAGTCTTCGCTAAACTAGACTTAGCTCAGGCATATCAGCAACTGCCGGTAGATGAAAAAACGGCACAGGCACAGACAATCATGACGCACCAAGGTGCCTTTAAATGTACATGACTCCAATTCGGAGTGAGCGTTGCCCCGGGGATCTTTCAGAGCCTGATGGAAAGACTATTACAAAGGATTAAAGGCGTTGTCCCCTACTTTGACGATGTGTTAATCGCTGCCCCTATTGCAAAAATTTTATGGGATCGCTTGAAATTGGTCCTCCAGAAATTCAAAGACACAGGTCTTAAAGTGAAGAAAAATAAGTGTCAACTGTGTACAGATTGTGTCGAATTTTCAGGGTATTTAATTAACAGTCAGGGCATTCACCCTACCGATAGCAAATTGAGAGCAATAAAAAACGCTCCCAGACCCCGGAATAAGGCCGACCTCCAGGCATTTCTAGGCCTTATCAATTTTTATAACGTATTCCTGCTGCACAAAGCAACTGTCGCTGAACCCCAACATCGTTTACTGGATAAAAAAGCAATTTGGGTGTGGGGACACAGAGAAGAGCAGGCGTTCCAAAATGTAAAAAAACTACTGACTTCTGATGCTGTACTAATGCAGTACAATGAGACCTTGCCGTTAACGATCATGTGTGATACATCGCCTTTCGGAGTGGGCGCCATTTTGAGCCATGTTTTGCCTTACGGTAGCGAAGCCCCTGTTGCCTATTTCTCAAAGACGCTTTCAAAAACAGAGCACAATTATAGCCAGATTGATAAAGAAGCCCTTGTTATTGTGTCTGCTGTCCAGAGATTTAATGAGTACACGTATGGCCGAGCTTTTACTACAGTGACTGACCACAAACTTTGCTGGGAATAATAGCGGGAGATAAACCAACCCCCTATTTATTATCTCCCAGAATGACTCGCTGGTCAGAATTCTTGGCTGCTTATAATTATCGGCTACAATACCACCCGGGAAAAGCCATTCCCCACGCGGACGCATTGAGCCGAGCACCACTTCCAGAGACCATCGACGACCCCATGCCTACAATGACAACATTACAGATTGAGGCACTTCGTACACCACCATTAACCGTCCATAATATCGCGAGAGAAACAAAACACGACCCCGCCTTATCACAAGTCCTCAGTTGGGTGGAACGCAGATGGCCATTGGACCAAGTACCATTCAAAAGTCGACAAATAGAGTTGTTTTCACAAAAGGGCTGCATCATCTGTGGCGATAGAGTCATTATCCCAGAGCGACTCCAACAAGCAGTACTGAGAACCTTGCACGATGGCCACCTCGGCATCGTGCACATGAAAGCCCTTGCATGAAGCTATGTATGGTGGCCAGGCATTGACAAGCAAATCGAGACTTGGGTCAAAGCTTGTCATAGATGCCAGGAAGTAAGCAACGCCCCACCAAAGGCAATCCCAACTGAATGGGAAACACCACGGGGACCCTGGTCCCGTATCCATCTGGATTTTGCAGGACCTATCAAAGGCCACACATTCTTGCTAACCGTGGACGCCTACTCGAACTGGCTCGAAATCCACCGAGTGAAGAATACAACAACTGAAGCAGTCATTAAGAAACTGGACAGACTGTTTGCAACCCATGGATTACCAGACGTTCTGGTATCCGACAACGGGCCCCAATTTACCGCGCTGTCTTTTGAACAGTACCTGGCGGACCACGGTATTACACATGTACTGACTTCACCTGTGCATCCTGCAGCCAACGGAAGAGCCGAGCGCATGGTACAATTCGTCAAGGAAACGCTTCAAAAAATGGACTATGACAACATCAAAGAAAAAATAAACCGAATCCTCTTTTTACAGGATATGACTCCGCACAGTGTCACCAACAAAACTCCCGCCGAGTTGCTAATGGGACGAAAGCTCCGCTCCCACCTCGACTGCTTACACCCAGCATACGAACCTGAGAAACCACACGGATCCAGTGGCCGATGCCGTACCTTCCAGGTAGGTGACTCGGTATTTGCTAAAAACTTATCAGGCGATCCGTTGTGGGTCGAAGCGGCAGTAGTCCGTATAACCGGCCCGAGATCATACCTCGTCAAATGCTGCAATGATAGACTATGGAAGCGCCATAACGATCAACTATGATCAAGGCTGCAGTCAAGGATCTACGAGTCCCCTGATGACCAAACTGAGGGGGGAGGAGATACAGAGGAAGATGAACTTCAATTAGCAGAAAACCTTTTTGAAGGGAACAATAGCGGAACGGAAACACGTGAAGAGGAACCAGAGATGGGAGTAAGCCCGCCTCATGGTAATACCGAAGATATTGGTGACAACGAAAATTCGAACTCAGAATCGGAGGCACCCCTTTCGTCAAACAACGCCCTACCTCTACAAGAGTGCAGCCAAATACCAGGTGCACAACGAAAATCAAATAGACTAACAAAACAACCGTCCTATCTCAAGGACTTCGTAACCGCACCCCATAAACGGAACCCAGGGGGAAGGGGTGTTGTGAATGAATAATTGTATTAATAAAGTTATCAAGAGCTTGAAGTCAAGTGCAGGGTTCTGGCCCTGCACTTCTGATTGTCCGTTAAATGGTAAGATCAGATTGGTCCATTCAGGAGAAACTGATTGGCCATTAACGAGCCCTTCTTATTGGTTAACGGAGCTAGCGCTCCCTGGTTTTCATTGGTTGAATATCTAATAAGTTGCCTATATAAGGAAGGCTGTAGCAGCCATTGAGTTTGAGCTGTCACACCATGTAAATAAAGAGTTGAAGTTCACCATTTCACCGGCTCGTCTCCATTTTTCGCACCCATGCTCCAAACATAACAATAACACTATAAGAAAAAGTAAGAAGATCTTTATTGAATCAGAACACATCTATTCTAAATTCTGTTCCCACGGGCACTAAACATATAGTTTATGGAGAAAAATGTGAACTTCTGCTATTGTTTTCAAGCAGTACTATTTCTAATTCTGAAGGTGATACATTGTTATAATTAATTACCATAATGACTATGATCCATCACTTCAGCAAAGCTTTCTACATTGTAACATCATTGCATCAGCTGGAATTAGGCATTTCCAATTGTTTTCAATAAATCTCTTCCTGCTCAATCTCTTTGGATTCTCCCAAATTCTTGTACTATGAAATATTGAGGAGCAGATCTCCCTCTCCATTTTCTTTAGCAGATGCATGAAACCTTCATTCTTTTATCTTTTTTGCAACCACAGCAAGCTCTAATATTGTCACCTCATAACTATATGTGCCAACATCACATTACTGCCATGAGGATTTTTTCTGAAATTCTCTTTGAAAGATTTATAAAGAGCACTCTCTTTTCTCAAAAAGAATGAGAGCTGAAAAACAGGCACATTTCATGGCTTGATATCATTAAAAGGAAGCATAAAAACCAGAAACTCACAAAACAATCGTGACTGTTAAGGAGGCATTAATTTATTCAGGCAATCATGGTTGAAAGGGCAGAATAAGAGAAAGCTCACTGGTTCTCCTATTGTAGAATGCTCTGCAATTTGTCTTCCCTGAATGTAGAACATAGAAAAATAGGAATACATGTCCAAAGAGAAGTTTTTGACAAACAGGAAAAAAAAGTCCCCATTAGTATTTTTTTATTCTTATAACTCTATTCTTCTTTTCTTAAAATTTTGCCTACAGATTGCATAAGAATTTCCCATTAGTTCAATGATGTTGCAAAGCTTTTCATGGCAAGTCAGTAACTTCCTGCAAAGAAACTCCTAGCTGTGAAAGACAACCAGCAATTTTATCACAGTGGACTTTCTTATGGAAGACAAAGTACCTGGTAGGGGAAAAAAGATTTTGAGGTTTATTATAAAGAGCTAAAATCATTCTTCTTTGGGGTCTGATTTACAAAATGCACTTCTTATTTCCAAAGCCCTGAATTTCATGCATATGAAATTTGAGATATTTTATACAAGGTGAGTCAGAGAACACATTCTGTTTTACAACTGCACGATTCATCATAACTGTCATTTTCTACAAATTTACCCATCAAGTGAAACACTTTGGGTTTTTCTCTTTGCATTTTTTTCTTTTAATGGCTGGGCCTAGGATCCACAGTGCAGTAAGTTCTTATGTATTCACATCCCCCCCCCCCGCCAACCCACCTTCCACAGATAGAAATATTAGAATAGTTCATGTGGATTTTTAGTGATCATGAACACCATAGCAAAGGCCTGTTAGATTTGGACATATTATAATCTGATTTAATTCAAGTCTGAATTGTTGCAGTTTGAGTAAAATAAAATAATCTATTTTATTTTTGTTAGGACAAAGTGAAATTTCTATGTGTTTGTCCTGTAATGCTAAGAAAAGTATAAGGTAATAGTTTTTTGTCATGATCACAAAGGTCTTTCAAGTCTTCCAGTGCATTTATTGGCACTGTAATAAAGTCCATCCACATCTTCTAGTCCTCTTTTACTTATGCAGTTACTGGGACTCAACAACAATTTGATGGCACAAAATCAAGCAAGCATCTCTTTTGAAGGGATGAAAAATGCCAAATGAGACATTGGCCCCAAAGCTTCAAAATTACTTTGTATAAACTTTCTTTAAAAATAAAAGATTTTTTTTAGCTTTTAGTGGAGCCAGTGTGGTGTAACAGTTAAAGAATTTAACCAGGTCTCCTTGGAGACCCAAGTTCAAATATACCCTCAAATTTGAAAACTCACTGGAAAGCTTTGGGCCAATCACATTGGCCCAACAAGGGTGTTTGACAACTTACAATTTTAGTTGAGAGTAATGATTTTTAATTTGAAACAAATAGGCCTGGTCTGTATAAAGTGCATAGATTTAATGCTTAAATATGGTGGGTTGGTTTGAAAGGACTGAAATATAGGGATACACTCATTGGTCCATGAGAACAGAATAAAAATGTGAGAAGTTGGTGTTTCATTTCACATAGCAGAGGCCGCCTGAAACATCAGGGGCCAATCATTTCTAATGGCAACCTTGCCTTAAAAGGTACTGTAGATTCTGAGGATTTTCTCCCGCGTAAGATTGGAAGTATCTAGGCGACGTTTGGACGAAATCTGCATATGCATATGCATACACACACATACACTATTTTCTACATATGATGGAAAGAAAATGATGAGGCATTTTGCTATTTAAAATAGGTTTTATTTCATATTTTTTGTTCAATGCTTTAAAAAAACCACAATGGTTCTTTAAAGCTATATTCCCCTCTTACTTCCATTGTCTACAGTACTTTTGTTGATGGTGGTGGAATGATCACCCCAAATAATCATTTATTAAGATAATAGTTTAAAAGTGAAGAATGAAAGGGGAAAAGGGAACAAACAATCATGACTCAGATGGACCTGAAGGAATGGACCAAATAATAAAATTATAATGAGGTATGGGGAAAAGAGAAAAAAAAATCATTATGTTAATCAAACAATTCAGTCTGTTCTTGAAAAAATGCCAAAGAATAGGCTAAGTACATAAATAGTGGGGCAGGAGGGGACACTAAATAACTGCATACATAAAAACAAAGACAGCTGTTGCACTTAGTATCTGTAGGTATTTTTCTAAATGTTTTGTATGGTTCCATTATAATGAAGAGAATGTTAGTAAGAGAACTGGCGTTATCAGCTTCATTTATATTTTCTGTTGACATTTTATATTATAGGATAAGAAAACATCCCAAGTGTCAAAGAGTATAATAGAGCAATAATTCCTTCTCCTATATTTCCCTGTAGAATTAAATCATAACAGGAATCAATATCCCATTCCCTATGCTTGGCTATTATATATGGCTTTGCCCTGATTTACATTTAAAGGTATAAATTATGTAGTGCTATCCCCTTCTTCCTTTGATCCATTAACAAAGATGAGGGGGTCAAACTATTTTCCAAAGCTCCTGTAGACAAGACAAGAAACAATGGTTGGAAATTAACCAAGGAAAGAACCAACCTAGAACTAAGTAGAAATTTCCTAATGGTTAGAGCAATCAACCAATGTAATATTTGTTCTTTGTAGGTTGTGAGTGCTCCATCGCTGGAGACTTTCAAAAAGAGACTGGACAACCATTTGTGTGAAATGATATAGGGTCTCCTGCTTGAGCAGGGGTTTGGACTAGAAGACCCCCAAGATCCCTTCCAACTATATTATTCTATGTTCCTTTGTGTGGCATTCAATACTGTCAGAGTCAATACATTCACTCAAATTCAGAACAAGATTACTTTGGTTTTGTCATCTTCACCTATGGATATTGTAAAAGTGGATAAATCTCAAATGGGGTAACATTGTTAAGGAAAGGTTGAATATTTCTTTTGTACTGCTATTGGTCTAACCGAAGCTATTAACCTCCCATCTGAAGCACAGTCTCCTGAGCAACCCCATTTAAAATCAATGAAATCATGATTTTTTAGCAAGGATAGAGGGAGGCAGATAAGACTGCTACTCTTCTTACCCTAGACCTTTCTGTGACATTTCATATTATCCTATTTGGTATCATGCTGTTGTGTATTTTTAGTATTAAATGTTAACATTTGCGTAGACTAGGTTCCAAGTTGTTATTTCTGTTGCAATTAATCAGTGCATATTAAATAAGCTGGAAAACTTTTGCATTACTGCAGATCAATTCTATAATGACCTTCTAAAAGTTTTATATTCTGTATTAGCATTTGCATTGAGTAAGAGCAACAAAATAATTTCATTTTTCTCATTTTAATCAGATTTTGATGAAGCTTACTGAATGTGATAGGAAATGGACCAATTACTATTTGCTTTTATTGTCATTGTCCTTGGATTTTTTTTTTCTTGAATGCACTTTGTGCTATAGCACATGAACCACCCTGACTCTGTACAGATGGTAGAAAATCAAGACATTAATTCATCTACACTGTAAATTAATAGAAACTTGCCTCACTGAAACTCAGTCTAGACAAGACAGATATTATGAGTAGGCAGTTCAGTTTCATTACAAAATACTAACCAGCTTGTTTCTCTTTTGAATAGGTTGCAGTCAGGGATAGCCTATTTATGAAGGCCTAAGGGTTCAGTGGCTTGGGATTCTTTTATTGGATGTAATTATAAACCATCTTCAGTATTTACATATCCTGAAAAACTGTTACTAAGTTAACAAGCACAATAAATGAGATTGTGCATAAGTTCATATTACTTTCCTCCATTGCACTCAGTTCTTAATCAGCTGCAGCTGGAACAACTTCCATTTCTTGTAAGTGCTGCCATGAATTTGAAATCAGAGTTAGGTATTAGTTTCAAATTCCAGGTAGCACAAAGAGAAGTGACTAGCCACAGTGTTCAACTAACATAAACTATCTGTTGACTGTGGCTAAAAATGAACATGAGACAAAGGGTAGATAAAGCTGGATATGTCCACTTTTGATGATCAAGTTAGTTTGCTTGATATAGCAATCAAGTACACTAATATCATTTAAGGTTAACTGCTGAAAATAACTTTGTGTGGAAATGATCATTGGAGAATGTTTCTAGAATTCAATTAATTAAAAAAAAGACCACCTTCATCAGTAAATCTGATGGTAGATTGTATCTGGGAAGTTGGAATAGATTTAGCAGCTACTCAACACTTTTTGAGAATAATTCAGATTTTGAGTTCTAAAGGCCTTGTTGTTCACAAAGTCATGTATCTGAAAATTCACATTCTTGGAGAAGGCGGAGCTTCGTTTCGGCAATACAGCTGCGATCTCGGGGCTCTGAGATCGCAGCTGATATTTTCTCCTCTGGTCGGTCCGAATAGACCTAAACCGTGCTGTAGAGACGGGGATTGTGAAGGGCACTGTCCCAGGATCCCAGAGATATCGCAAAATCTCTGATTTGATCCGGGAGAAGCCCTTTTGCTGACGGCGGAGAGGCAGCCTCCATAGCTGCTGAAGTCAGGACTGCTCTGGAAAGAAAGTGGCTGGAAGTGAAAGTCTGTTGGCTGGGTGAGAAACTTTCTTTGTATTGTAAATTCAATCTGAGATTTGAAATGGCATCCTGAATAGAGAAGAAACCTAGGAGATTTTTTTTTTTTTTTGGACAAAAACTGTTTGAGCAGCGTTTTTTAAAGTGATGTCAATTGAGGCTTGGATTTTTTTTTTTCTTACTTTCCTTTTGGGACTTTAGTGTGACTTTGTAGGTAACCAGATTGATTTTTCTCTTATATATGTTTTTATGCTCCTTTTGATTTTTTTAATTTTCTTTTATGGGCAACTATATAAACAAGAGAATATTGATGAGGAAAAAGTCAAACAGTATCTACAGAATGCTAATTTACCGAAGATACCTAAAGAGACTGAAGAAATGCGAGAAAGCAACAAAACAATGATGGAATTAAATGAAGCATTTAAGAAACAAAATAATGAGAAAGCACCAGGTCCAGATGGGCTTCCGGCAGAATTCTATAAAACATTTCAAGAATCATTGAGCATTCCACTGTTAGAAGTAATGAATGAAGTTATGTCAAAGAAGAAGATACCCAAAACATGGTCAGAGGCTTATATCACACTTATTCCAAAAGAAGAGGCT
>BHEV01063160.1:0-11324 GCA_004319985.1 Emydocephalus ijimae | reverse complement strand
TAAGAATAAATCTGAAAAATGCTGGAAATGTCATCAGATACCTGGCTCATATTACCATATGTGATGGACTTGTGAGGACGCTTGAGAATATTGGACTAAAATTCGCATGTGGTTGGAAAAAATGACAAAGAAACTTATAGATTTGAAACCGGAGTTCTTTTTTTTGGGAATCTTACTAGATACATACAGTAAAGACTTGAAATATCTGATTGTAAATGTATTAATAGCGGCTAGGATTGTATTTGCTAAAAATTGGAAGAATGAGAAAATACCATCGCAGGAAGAAATTACTAAGAAAATATTGGAATGTGCTGAGATGAGTAGATTGACATTTGAAATTGTCAAGAGGATAAACAATTTTATGAAATTTGGGATCTTTTTTATCAATGGTTGGATGACAAAATACAACAATAGAATATTTTGAATGTTAGGTAGCAAGGAATATCTTTGGGTTTTTTTTCTTTTTTGTTATTTGACATTATATTTATAAAGTGTTTTTAGGATAGATCTGGTATGATTATATGATTTGTTATAGAATAAACTGTTTAAAGTATTGTTATCTCATAAAGTATGAATGATTAAAAGTATAGTCAAATGATTTTCTAATAGCGCTATTAGGATATATAAGTTTGGATTGACAATATAAGCTATTATGTAATATAAATGTAATTGAGACTACGAAATGAATGCACAAAACTGATGAACCAACCGACACACTGTATGTATATAAGAGAGTTGATGTTTTTATGTTTTGTTTGTTTTGTTTGTTTGTAGAAAATCAATAAAATCGTTTTCAAAAAAAAAAAAAAGAAGACCCAGCTGATCAGCTAGGACTTGGGAGGCAGAAAATAGATGGGGGTAGGGCCAATCAGAGGTGGCATTCCAAAATACTCAAAATTTCCACTACCGGTTCTCCAGAACTGGTCAGAACCTGCTGAACACCACCTCTGATTCCATTACATAAATTCAGAGCACATTTTGTTTTTTGTTGTAGCAAACAAGTTTAGTTCAGAAATTTTCAAGCATATTGGTGGCCATTAATCTCCCACTTAAATTGAGTCATTGCTGTGATCTCATGGGGAAATGAGAATTGTATAGAAAGAATTTTTTTAAGCATTGACGCTTCTTGGAAATAAAAGCTTTCGGATTTTGTAAAAAGCAAAATTCTAACTCTCATAATTGTGAAAATAAACTTGAAAATGTGCAGGCAGGCAGTGCTTTCTGTTTTCTTAAAAGCAAGGAAAGAGGGTGGATTAAATGAAATTTAGTTTTGTAGATGTCAGTATTCAGCATTGTACTATATATTCTCTCTGCCTCCTTCTAATTAGCAAATCAGGAAAAAACAGAAAAGAAACATCACAGAAGACAAGTGAGACCTGCTACAAAACATAGTAGTGCAAATGAACTGTCCAATTTTCCTTCTATTTCTCAATTTTATTTTATTTTTCTCAACCCACGTAGGGAGAAGATTTTTATATTTCTATGATCCCTGTGGCATTAGCCATTATTTTAGCAATGAACATTACTTTTAATTGGATATTTACTTTTTAAAAAATTTCTTTTTGGACCCAACTATAGTACATATAATAAGCCTATCCCATCATTGGCTGCATTGCAAAAAATATATTACAAATTAAAGCAGAGACGAGTAAGTATCCCTGTTTATTTTGTAAATAAAGTAAGCCTTTGTTCTGAATCTTCATATTCAGAAAGCATGCTCACAAACTTTGGATGCAATTCAGCTAGTTATTTCAAAAGATTGGAAAGAAAAAGATTAGAATTGCTGTTAACATGCAGTATTAGAAAAGAACATATCTATTGTCGTAATGCTCTAATACCAAGATGGCAAACCTATAGCACGCGTACCAACAGGGGTGGGATTCAAACGTTTTAACCGGTTCTGTGGGTGTGGCTTAGTTGGTGGGCATGGCTTGGTGGTCATGTGACTGGCTGGGTGTGGCCAACTCAACATCACTCACATTGAGGCACGCGTCTCCTCGCCTCGCCTCTCAAGACTGTGGGGATGCTGCAACAGTCGTAAGTGTGAAAAATGGTCATAATCACTTTTTTCAGTGCCATTGTAACTTTGAATGGTCACTCCACACAAGCAAAGTACCAGCAAAGGAGGGGAAAATAAACTCCAAAGAAGTTCCAGAGACAGGAAGTCTAGTCCTGCCAAGAATATAATAAGGGTTAACAGAGAGGCAGTTTCTGTAAGCAACACCAGAATGTTTCCTTCCTGCCTTCCTTACAGGATTAGCCCAGTAATTTCTTCTAACAACCAGTTGTCCGAACTGCTTAGAATGTTAACAACCAGTTCTAGCGAATAGGTGCGAACCGGTAGAATCCCACCCCTGTGTACCAGAGGTGGCATGCAGAGCCCTCTCTTTGGACACAGAACCTGTCACCCCAGCTCAGCTCCACCATGCATGTGCATGCGCCTCCTGCCGGCCAGCTGTCTTTGGGTCTCTGCTGTGCACGCGTGTAGGGGATGCATGCTCAGGGGAGGCAGGATGCATGCACAGGGACATGCACGCATGCACAGGGATACACGCACATTGCATTTTGGGGATGCATGCGTGTGCTTTGGGCACTCAGTGCCGAAAAGGTTAACCATCGCTGCTCTAATACAAATGCAGATGGGATTACTGTCTTACAAATATTAAAACAGCAAATAATAAAATATATCTGTAATCTTCAGTAATGTTGAATTCATAAACTCCTATACTACATTTTTCTGAAATAACACTACTAAATGTGAATTTTGCTTTAAAGATACATTCAGCCAATCTCCTTTCTCCCCCAAAGTGTAGTTTGTTTCCTTTAAAATATATTCTTGGGATTAACTCTATGAGGTAGCAGTATAGTGGATATTATTCTTTGGCTGAAATTATACTAGGAACTAAGGGGCTAGTTTTAATTTATTGTTGGTATAAAGTTCTGCTAATGCTGCTACATAGTCTAACATTCTAGTAAAGATGTTGAATTGTAAACCAAGATATTTCCTGTTGAAATCTCACAAGGATAATTTCTCAGTTGCTATTCTTCATTCAAATAAGTGTGGTCTACCATATGGTTTTTGTAACAAAGTTCTTCAGGTGCAATGGGACAAATAAATGAAATGAAATGGCATTGAGTCTCATATGAAAGGCCTATTCAGATGGATAAGATGGGTAATATATTTTTGGATGCCAAATTAGCATAAACTATAAAAAGGCAAGTTGCAAAGCCAGCCAAATTGCAAGCAATTGATAGATATGTATTGCCTTTCATCTCAAAGATGTTTGAGGATATGGCTTATATTGTCTTGTTACTTCTCAGCCAAACACTATTGAAATCCTGCTCAAAACAGTATTTTACCCCAGGAGATCTGCAATTTATAGGCTATGAAATTGGTATTAATATCTCTTGTTAACAATGGATTCTTATTTTGAAAAGGACAAAATTTGTAGATTGTTCTTTCCTTGAACCAAAAACCTACAGTGACATGACATTCTGTAATCATACAAAAAATAATCGAAAACCAAACAGCAATTAACATTGTTATTATTTGTTGCTATGAAGGATTCAAAAGATGGTTGCATACCTTTCCATTGAAACCTCATCCTGATACCAGCTATAATACTGCTGTGTCACTTTCCCAGCTGCTATTTTAATCTCCAATTGGCTTTCAGAAACAAAAACAAAATCTGAATGTTAAGGAAGTTTATTTATTTTTAGTTATTTAGTTGATTTTTATTTATTTAGTTGATTGAGCCCACTTCAACAAGTGAGTTCAGAGCATGATTGCAATATAATGGAGAAAAGAATGAGGATGACAAATATTCATTAAAAATACAATTAACTGACAGCACCTAACCCATCTGGGTTGATCGCCAAAACTAAGCATGATCAGACCTAAAAAAATAATCAGATATGAGATCACCAGCTTATTCCTAGGACTGTAGACTGGAAAATTTAAAAACTTCCTGAAAGAAGGCTATAGCAAAGCATTCCTGTATTTGTGCCATGAAGATCACACATACATCTCCCTGAAGACAGCAGGAGTTTAGATCAAGCTGAAGGAAATTTGGCCTTCCTAGGGAATGTTAGAAGAATTGTCCATGGTATCATCTGGAGCGAGCTTGACTTGAGGGACTTGATCATACTGTCAAGGATTACAAGCTGCTGTATGCTAGGATAGGAAATTAATTAGTTTATTTATTTATTTATTTATTTATTTATTTATTTGTCAATCGCTTACAAAATAATAGGTATAAGTACAAACATGAGTAAGAATACAGGAAATAGGTATGAATAAAGGGGGAAAATAGGACAGGGGTGATAGGCATGATGATGCACTTATGCATGCCCCTTACAGACCTCTTAGGAATGGGGTGAGTGTTTTATCTACAGCTTTTTTTATCACAGCTCATTTGTTGGGGGTGATCTAACTTTTGCAAAGCTGTGCCCAAATCTAATCCATACTTCAGTTAGTTAATTAAATGATAAATTGATCTCTTTCATTTGTAAGCATGTTATTGGGACTCAACCATTATCCTGTCTTGCTGTCCAGTCTCTTCAAAGACCAACTTTTACTTCCAGATAATGTCATAGGAAATATAATTGTTTGCACTATTCTGATCTATATAGGATTAGAGACATCGTAACTGTCAAGTTTGAGGCATGGGTGATAATGAATGGAGACGAGCCAGTTAAACGGCGAACTTCAACTCTTTTATTTACATAGTGACAGCTCAGAAAACAGGGCAGCTATGGCCCTCTTATATAGATAACCCAATAACTATTTAACCAGTAAGAACTCAGGAGCACTTGCTCCATTGAACCAATATGGGGGCTCTGTTAATGGCCAATCAGATTCCCCTGAACGGGCCAATCCAATCCTGCCATTAGACAGCCAATCAGAAGTGCAGGGCCAGAACCCTGCACTTACTCCAAGCTCCAAATAACTTTATTACAGTTTATGCATTCACAACAGTAACAATTGAATATCTTTTCCATGGCATTCATATCTTCTATACTGAGTGTTTGTCTGGAGTGTATTTCATGATTATTTCTTTTATTGTTGATGATTCATCCTCAAAACTATCCTCCATTTCAACATCATTGTAAATTTTAAGACTGAATGTTCTACTTATTGTCATTAGTTTGGTCATCTTTCTATTTAATTTAAGTCCCAATTTTTCACTATACTCCTTGACTTTATTAGGGCCTGCAGATGCTTTGCATTTTTATGAGTATAAACTAGTTTAGGTTCAATAATTCTGAAATGTCAGATGATCCTTCCAAGTGAATCATAGATTGCTAATTCTTTTCTTTTTATGAATGAATAAGAAACAGGACAATTGCTAGGAAGTAACACTAGAAAGTAGATATGATATTGCATCTACTTTCTATTTATATATAAATAGTCATATTTATGACTATATATATGACTGTTTAATAAATTTCTTTGTATTTTTAAAAATAAATTTCTGATCCATAATGAAGCAAAGCCAAGCTAACTTGAAAACATGGAAAAATGCAAGTGTATTCTATATTTGTGAAAACAAAAGGATATTTTTCTTGCACGTTCAAACTTCAGCCAATAGGATTTTGCATGTACAATAATCAAACAGATTATATCCAGATGACAGCTATTAATATAGTATCTTACAATCTGATAATTATAACTTGCCATAGGAAAACATAAGAATGGCTGTGATTAATAATACAAAGATGGTAGATGATTAAAAAAGAACAAACTAAGACATATTTAATCCAACCAACGCAATTTTTCTTCCCCCAACCATTGAAAATACTATTCATAGTAAACTCGTACAAATCATAAGGTATACATGCATGCCATTACCACACTAACATAATTTTCACATTCATATGTAAATCAACTGGACTATACAATTTGCCTGCAGTCTGAAACAAATCCATTTCATCTGACAACTTTGGAAGTTTAAAAATGAGGTAAAAGAATAGACAGAAGGAAGTAAGTCAAATATTTAAGGTACATTTTACCAAAATATTTCAACACTACATTCCTTGGCAAATTTATATACACACTATATACTGGGCCAAAGCATACATTCATTAAATTAATGATGATCAGGGAGGCCCCCAGCCTTACCAAGCTTTTTGGAGGATGTAGGGGATGAGGAAGAGATTGTTCTGCTTCTTATTCCAATTAAACAGTCACACAATTACTATGAAAATTAGCAGTTTCTTTAAGGCAGACAAGAAATGCAAGCCAAAGCAAAATCCCACAAAGAATTTTTCCTCAATAAATATTCTTTAAAGGAGCATGCAGAAGAATAGTTCAAATCCAGTGCAGAATTCCAAAATACAGGTCAACGTTGTTGGCCAGTCCAAAGATTAGAATTTCACAAGCAGAATCCATAAGTAAGGGTCACAAAACAATCAACACAGCTGATTCCAGTGAGGGAGAGTAAGTCAGGGTTAATGTCTGCTGCCAGATGGTTCTATTCAAGAGGTTTACCTTTTTGGTTGGCAGGGAGCCTCACAGAAGTGCTTTCTGCTCTGCTCTCTTCTCTATGTACTAGGTGCAGGATCTGGGAGATCTCACATTGTCATAATAGAATAGAATAGCATAGCATAGCATAGCATAGCATAGCATAGCATAGCATAGCATAGCATAGCATAGCATAGCATAGCATAGCATAGAATAGAATAGAATAGAATAGAATAGAATAGAATAGAATAGAATAGAATAGAATAGAATAGAATTCTTTATTGGCCAAGTGTGATTGGACACACAAGGAATTTGTCTTGGTGTAATACTCTCAGTATACATAAAAGATACATTCGTCATCATCATCATCATCAGACTATTCCAACTGCTCGGGTGCCTATGTCTCCAGCCTCAGGTGATTCTTGGTTTTGTATCTCCTGAGGTTGACATTCCACAGATCTCGCTGGAGTAACTTGTTTACATTCAGAGTCATCGTATCATTCCTGGGTCATAATATAGTAATTAATAAGGCTGTGCAGCATATTCTGTGTTGGGCACCTTTGCCCAAAATTGAACATGTTGTAGATACTGTAGGTGCTACATTTGTATTGTTGCATTTTGCAGATCAGAATTATCTGGAAGTTGTATACAAAGTTCTGCGCTGTACCACTGAGTTACACTGCCTTAGAACAATAGCGGTGAAATTTTTATTGTGTCAAAATTCAGAAAATGCCTTACTTTATTTCTTTTAATTCTTTTTTTGTCAAACATGTACAAGATAACAAATATAGGTATGAATATAAACAAGAACAAAGTGAGTAAATTCAGATAAATGAGGACAGTAAGACAGGGATGGTAAGCAGGCTGGTGCACTTATGCATGCCCTCTTTAAGAACCTCTTAGGAAAGGGGTGAGGTCCACGGTAGACAGTTTGAGGTTGAAACTGTGAGGGGTTGAGGCGGTAACAACAGAGTCGGGTAGGGTGTTCCAGGCGTTGACCACTCTGTTGCTGTAGTTGTATTTTCTGCAATTGAGTTGGGAGTGGTTTACCTTGAGTTTGTATCGGTTGTTTGCCAATGCATTATTGTGATTGAAGCTGAAGAAGTCACTGACGGGCAAGATGTTATAGCAGACAATTTTGTTATAGCAGACAACTATGACGATGTTATAGCAGATGTTAATACTATGATGATGTTATAGCAGACAACTATGCTTAGATCGCACCTCAGACGGTGCAGTTCCAGATTGTCCAAGCCCAAAATTTCAAGCCCGGAGGCATAGGGAATACTATTATGAGTAGAGGAATGGAGTACTCTTCTTGAGAAATACCTCTGAACCTGCTCAATCATGTTAATGTCTGATGGACACTGTAGGTTTCAGGCAGACAAGCTGTATTCAAGAATTGGTCTGGCAAAGGTTTTGTATGTCCTAGTTAGCAATTCAACTTGACTCATCATATCACTCCAACCCCTCATCTGCTGAACAAAGATGAAATAATTGTTTACGTATTCATTTTTTAAAAATATACATTCTGAACTTATATGGCATTATATATTACATGTATTATGTAAAGAAATATCAAATAATTACAAACATGAAATATGAGTAAAACAAGGAACTTTACATATGGAGGATTTGGAAGCTGACAGGAGCACACCCAACTCTAGTACTGCCTCTGCTGTTCCAAAAATCATGCAAGAATAGGAGATATTTTCAGGAATGGTTGGTGGGTGTTGGTGAATGCTGTGACCCAAAACATCATGGTGTGTCACCTATAACACACATGTCACAGGGTCACTGGCATTGCCTTAGAATCTTGGCTATAGCACAAAAAGTTCATTTTGTCCATTAGTTTCTATTTTGTTCTTGTAAGTCTAATTGTCTTTCTTGAACAGAAAACAAATAAAGCTTTGCATCCAGTAATGCTGTCATAAAGATGGAAGTGAATTTAATGAATCATTTGTAATATTGCTAAAAGATTAGAAAACATTTTGCAACTTTTAAAGCAAGTAGTATCCATTGCAGAAGTTATTTTTGTAGAGGCTTCAGAGATAGTCCAACGCAGGGTGTAAGATGCAAGCAGGAACAGCATATATTGAATGGCACAATCAAATAGCTGGCATTGTGTGTATTGGTACAACTGTACAGAATATGGGTTAGACTCTCCTCGGTCTAAAATTCCAGATCCACACAGATAGACAGGTATTGGCCAATGAAACAGACATTCTGGTAATAGACAAAGAGTAGATGAAGTTCCAGATATGATCATTTCGGGACTAACAGATTCCCGATCCATATATGTATAAATCACATTCTCTTTCTTTAAAATCCCCTCCCCATCATTAATAATCATTGCCCAGGGTAACCACTTGACATTGCCAGGAAAGAGAAATACATCAGTAGGGGGGAGATTTATATTACATTTGCAAACATTTGCACAAATGTTTGCACAAATCAGGAAATGGCTTTCCTAAGTAGGACTTTGCTAAGTAGGATGTTTTTTTGTGTGTAAACTTTTGGCTTGTTTTCCACTCCTGGTGACCACCTGGACCTGCAGTTTTCTTGGGAAGATTTTTGTATGTGGTTTGTTCTTACCTTCTTCCTAGAGGTGAAAGTGAATGGCTGGCCTAAGATCACACAGTTGGATTTGTGTCCAAGGCAAAGCTAGAACTTACAGTAGTAGAGTTTCTAGCCTAATGCTTTAACACTGTATCAAACTGTCTCTCTCAAACAGGAAATATCTGCCCTATTTTTAAAATACTTTCATACTCCTGTCTGCTTAGATAACTTCAAGGACATTAATTTCCATTTTTAGAATTCCCCATGTTGTATGGAATTTGAGAAGCCTTGTATGGAAGGATCTCTTGGAATGGTAATTGGAATAACCAATTTTTTTTGTGACAGGTTTCTTGCTTACTGCCTCCAGGCATGCTGGTTTGTAAATCCTATAATTTCCAAGCAGCATATCAGATAAGAATGATCAGTTATTCATTTAGAGGGCACTGTGATGGAATATTCACTTGCAGTAGTAGAGGGGGAGGATTTGGCCAACTTAGAACTTCCCCAAGAAGAGATCTGGATGAAAAGTGTGATGTGCAGGGCTGGAAGTGTGAGAAGGGGAACCACAACATAGAATCTCTCAGGATCTATCTAGTAGTTTATGAAGTTATAACTTTAGTTGACAACATTTGGTTTACTAAGTGTAAGCAAATAAAGGATTCAATTCAATTGGATTTCACTGTCTTATCTCTGGGCTTAGCTAGGCCCCCAAGTTGCAGAAGGATGACCTAGAGCAGTGTTGACGAACCTTTTTGGCATTGGGCTGAAATGGGAGCACGCATGCGCACAGGGGAGAGTGCAGGAAACCAGAAGAGCAACACCTCAGTGCACATGTGCATTCTGGGAAGTTGAGCTTCCGATTTCCAGTGTGAGCATACATGTCAGCCACCTGGTCTTTTGGTTTCCAATGTGCATGCACGCATAAAGACCAGATGGCCTGCGTGCATGTGTGCGTTGGAAGCTCAGCTTCCCAGCACGCGCATGGTCACCGGGGAGCTGCTCTTCCAGTTTCCGGCACTTCTGCATGTGTGAAGACCAGCTGGCCAGCATGCATGAAAGCACAGAACCCTAAAAGCAATGGGCAATGGTTGGTGTGCCCAGAGAGATGGCTCTGTGTGCCACTCCCGGCATGCATGCCATAAGTTCACCATCATGGACGTAGAGTATTGTTGGACATACAATTGACACCTTCCTTAAGGTCTCTCAAGTCTGCAACTGAAAACAAAGAAAAATAAATCTGGGTTCCATTGCATCCACTTTGAAATAGGTTATGAAAGTCATACATTGCTCTGAATAGCATGTAAACCTTAATTATCCCAGTTGTAATAGTGGATGGGAAGTTCTCACAAGTTCCATGCTGATCCCCAGCCCTTCTGTTATGCTGTATCTTGCAAACTTTAAATAATTATTTACTCAGAAATTTGAACATAACTGCTCTAAAGAGAACTAGCTGACAAACAAACAAGAACTGCACACTTCTTGGTTATTTGAGTCCATGCTGCTTTAAGGTTGAAATAAATAAATGTTCTGTTTTACATATTGGCAAAAAAAAATCAGAAAATAAAATACAGGCTGTATAGTCAAGACCTTGTTGATCCTCTGTCCTCTGACTCAATCCTCTGTCAAGGATCTTTGAGTACTCATCTCTAATAATCAAAGTGCTAGAGCCCACTGTAACATAGCCAAAAATGCATTAAGAGTTGTTAACCTAATCTTACGTAGCTTTTTCTCAGGTAATATTACACTACTAACTAGAGCATACAAAACATTTGCTAGACCAATAATCGAATATAGCTCATAAGTCTGGAACCCACATTATGTATCTGATATTAACACAGAGAAAGTCCAGAAATATTTCACAAATATTTCACTCCTCTACTTGTTGCAGAATACCTTAGGCCACCAGACTTGAAATCCTAGACCTAGACAACCTAGAACTACGCTGCCTTCGGTCTGATCTAAGTATAGTATATAAAAGCATACATTGCAATGTCCTACCTGTCAATGAATACTTCAGCTTCAACCATAACAACACAAGAGCAAACAATAGATACAAACTCAAGGTTAATCACACCAAACTTGATTGCAGGAAATACGACTTCAGCAATAGAGTGGTCAATGTCTGGAATACTCTACCTGACTCTGTGGTTTCTTCCCCAAACCCCAAAAACTTTAGCCTTAGACTGTCTACTATTGACCTCACCCCTTTCTTAAGAGGTCTGTTGTTGTAATTATGAAACATTCAAATGTAAAAACTGTATGCCTTTTCACATGTTGAAGAAATCGTATGCCCCTTTACATG